>CAXKVX010000003.1:0-160324 GCA_964058865.1 Eleocharis quinqueflora | reverse complement strand
ACCCCACAAAGAATAAGTGTGCAATTACGGTCAACAGAAAACAGTGAAATCCTTAATGCATCCCCATATCAATTTCCTTTCTCTTAGTCAACGCACTGGATATATCCATTTTTTCATCAACAAAATCAAAATGTTTATATTTATTACCCCATCCCCATTCATGTTGAATTCATATCTGTTCTAGTAATAGATGCAAATAGAGTGTCCGCTATAGTATAATTCTTTATAAAAAAGTTGCCTATTTGCACAAGTAGTAAAATAATATAAAAGAAAAGTTCTTACTACGAACAAAACTAATTTTTCTCTGAGAATATATATAACATATGCTAATTTTACCTTGTTTTGTTAGTTAAAATCAGAACCAAGAAAATGCAAAACTAAGAAATGTGAATGGAATTCCGAAAGAACAAAAACACCTAAAGATACATCCCATTGGACAATAAAATGGAGACGATCGATTTCGTACTTATTTAGTTTCCTTTTGGTCGAGGCTTATATTGAATGCATTCTCTCCCAACCACCTCAATTTTAATTTTAATTAATTTCAAGTCCGATTGGCATCATTTTCTATTCCTTGTGTTAAATCCCATGTTCAAACAGAATCTTCTGTAGCGCACATAGTGATATTCTGACATCTAGAGATTAGAGTGACAACTCTACGTCAAACAAATTAACATTGGTAAACCAGCACAACACTAGAAATTGGTTATTCACCATTGAAACTTGTTAAGATATGTGTTCAGCATCATCAGCAGAGACTCAACAAGCATGTCACAAAGGATCACTATGGTTACAGAAGATCACACAGCTCAAGACCAAGTTAATTAGTTTAACAGAAACATGTATAAATAGATTATGTCTAGATACGTTTAGAGAGATTGTACCATCAGGTCTATATATACATACTGTACAAGCTTTGTTATCTGTTATGTAACCTTACAAAGCTTGTACAGTATGTATATATAGACCTGATGGTACAATCTCTCTAAACGTATCTAGACATAATCTATTTATACATGTTTCTGTTAAACTAATTAACTTGGTCTTGAGCTGTGTGATCTTCTGTAACCATAGTGATCCTTTGTGACATGCTTGTTGAGTCTCTGCTGATGATGCTGAACGCATATCTTAACAAAACTACTAGCTGCTAGCTGCTGCTTTTTTCATCTCTTTTAATCTTCATTAATTTGTTAACTAAGAGCACATGATAGTTCTGTGCATATATATATATATATACACGTAAATTAAGGAACTAGTAACAAAGCTGCACAATTGGTGGGTTTAATTTTGAACATCGGTCATTAATCGGAGGAAAAGATCGATCTTCAATGTTAATTAGCAAGCTGGAAAAACAAAGATTAATTGTCAGTGGCAAGTACATGTACCACTATGAGTTCAAATGTTATCTATAGATAAACAAACAATTTAAGAAACTAAATTGTATTTCATTCTTCAAAAGCTTGTTTGTTACAATGAGATTGAGGGGAATTTATAATGCTCAGTGCAAAGCAAAGTAGTCTATATATATCTGTATCAGAATAATTTGAGCTAATTGTCTAATGTTCTAACTAACTAACTAACTATCACCTATGATACATAATACACCTCCTCAAGCTGATGTGATACCAATCACATTGAGCTTGCTCCGAAGATATGGGAATTGAGGCAAGGATAGTGGTTTAGTCATGACATCTCCTAATTGATCTGTCGAGCACAAAAAAATATATTTGAGTTGATTGGACATAATCTTTTCTTTTGCAAAGTGACAATCTATCTCAATATGCTTTGTTCTAGTATGAAACATCGGATTAGAGGCAAGAAAAACAGCTCCTATATTATCACACCACAATATTTGTACATATTGTAAGGAGATTTTAAATTCTTGAAGCATATATTGGAGCCACATAATTTCGATACAAGTGAGTGCTAAGCTTCGATACTCGACTTCAGTACTGAAACTGGAGACGATTGTTTCTTAGCACACCATGAAGCAAGGTTTCGACCAAAATAGATACAATACTCAGATGTAGATCTCCTATCATCAATGTTGTCGGCCCAATCAACATCACTATATGCATGGATTTGGGTAGTAGAGTCTCTGTGTATTTGTATCCCATAATCTAAGATGCCTGAAATCTATCAAAGAATTCTTTTAACGGCTACCCAAAGAGCTTCAGTAGGTTGGTGCATAAATTGGAACGCTTTATTGATAGAGAATGCAATATCTGGTCTTGTTTGAATTGCATACTATAGAGCTCCAACTACGCTTCTGTAAAGATGTGAATTGCAATTATCTCATATTAATCAATAATTTGTCTTTTTATGGTTTATGAATGAATAATCATTCTTTGTTTACATAACTTGTTATTTCTGACTTTTAGGGTCCTAAGAGACATGGTAGTTGTGAATGCGAGTATTACGTAATGTTGGACATGCAACGTATAATCAATGTCGTTGCTTATGACAATATGTTTCTAACATTATGAAACATATATGATAACTCTTGTTCTACTAATCAAGATATTTATTTTCCTACTATTGTTCATAAGTTCATTAGTTCTTAAACTCAACTTTCTCTAACAATTCTTATCTTTAAAATTTACCTAATAACTTTTTTGTTCGAGTGAAGGATATTGGGCCGTATAGAGATGAAGACATGAAAATATTTAAAGAAGTAATTGCTACTTATATAAAAAACAAATTTGATATATATATATATATTGAAAAAAATTCTTGTCAAATAAATTACGATATATATATATATATATATATATATATAATAAAATAAAAATTCCATCGTGTTTATTTTGTGGGTGGTTTTGATTTTGGGGGAGGGGGTCCATAAGGTCCACAATCCATATAAACTCGATCGATCTCATTGAAGATCGAGGAGAAGTTAAGGATTGAGTAATAATAATAATAAACAGTGGAATTTGTACCAACCGACTGCAACCATAATTCCCTTAATTACTTGTATATTATATTTGTATACCCTTCAAGTCTTCTGCGCATTGATAAGTTGCTTTCCTCTTGCTGCTGCTGCTGCTGCCATGCATGCATTCATGCATTAATTCTCTATTTTGTTGGTTCCTAAAATTATCGTTGTTCCAACATAATTTTGAAATTTGGGAATGAAATTTCAAAAACAGAACAAAACTAAAAGTAAACATAAACAATTTTCCCTTGCTCCGAAAGCTATGTTGTGAAGATTTTGTACTGCATATTATATGATATAAATCTATAAATCTGTAATATATGTTGGGTTGAGTAGTTGCATGCGTGCTCAAGTTATAACGCGTCAAATTGCATGACTTGAATTGGTGGGAGGAGAAGATATCACTTGGAATGCTGTCGCTTAATTGACAGAGGAGACAAACTGTTTCATACTGTGGAATTCATTCATTCATTCATTAATTATTTGCATTTCCATTTTTCATGTGAGAGAGAGATCTAGAGAGAGATGGAGAGAGAAAGAGCAAGGAATGAGATGAGATGATTTGAGATATGATGGGGGACACGTCGCATCACATTCAATCCCTCATTGTACCGTACCTCTCTAGGCCTGATTTACACTTCCCACCGAAAGCTCTGTCTTTATTACATTATATATATATATATATATATATATATATATACGAATTCACACACAGAGAGAATATGTTCCTTTGTGGTGCACTTTTAAATAACCTCGTATTGTGAGTTTCTTATACTGATTTTCTTATTTTTTTTTTGAAAGGTAGACATATGTCTACAATATTTTATTGCAAACTTATTTGTTACAAGTTTGAAAAAAAAAAAAAAAAAAACCTATTCTCTCAGGATATTCATGCTCCAATATTTCTTGTAATTTCTATGTTGATTAGGTCGTGGGTTCTTGTAACACTTTGAAAAATTCTGCGATTGTGCTCCTTCCAAACCGACCAAAGTGTCGAGTGCATTTGTATGTCCCATTCTCTTGTTGCCTCTTGTCGAAGATGTGATCGACCATCTATCCAGAAGTCAAAGATCGAATCTTTTCTAAGGCTGGCTGCACGTGGTGTCTTGAGGGTCCATATTCGATTGGCATAGGGGCACAGGAGGAATAAGTGGGTTGTTGTCTCCAGTGTTTCTTCGTTACACATGACGCACCTATCACTTTGTCCCCTGTAAAGGCCGTGTAAATTAGCTATGGTAGGAAGTCTATTCTTGAGAAGAGTCCATACGAATATTTTGACTTTGAGCGGTGCTACTGGCTTCCAGATAATGTCGTTTGATCGTGCATAAACCCCTGGGTTTATTAGCGCCTTGTATGCCGAATTTGTTGTGAATTTTCCCGATGTTGTCCATGTCCATTTTACGGAGTCATCCTCCACCTTGGTGGATGAATGATAAAATTGTATGAATGGTAATAGGCTCCTTAGGAAGAAAGAGGGGATTCCGTCTCGAGTGACTTGCCCGTTGATTAGTTCTTGTGCTTCTGGTAAGTCATAGTGAGCACGCACGAAGATATTGTTCATTGTTCATTGTTCCGGTGATTTTCTTATCTTATTCTTATACAAGGGATCAACTATATACAACTGTTTATTGTTCATTGTTCCGGTGATTTTTCAAATCTCTAGTTATTATTATGTTATTTGTCGTGCTAATATGCATTTTACTGGTATTACACTTTAAACTTTAATAATATATACCATATATGCGTGGTTCTTAAATTTTTTATTTGAGACAAGTTGATTCCAAACTTTTTATCTGGACAATCACACCAGAAATTTTGTTTCTCATTTAATACTTAATTACAAATACGAAATCACGAATGTCCTAATATATATATCTTTGTATTATATAGTATTTTATATAGTACTTACATTTACTTGCTTTTAATTTGAAGGATGCTGTTAACTACTCTAACATATAGTCACTTACTATATATTGAATTATATATTCATAGATTGTTATTGCATTTTTATATATGGTTTATATAAGACATATAGTTTAATAATATTAAAATTCCTAATATCTTTTATTTATGCATGAAAAATGTAGCAAACATGACGATGTAAGATATTTTTAACCCAAATTCATATTGAAAACTGTAAATTATTATAATTTATATTGATCAATATTTAAATAAGGATAATTTATCAATTAACGGCATCCTCATCAATGCATACCATTAAATTTATCATCTAACTTGAGCATCACATTGTAAATTTACTGTTGAGGGACTTTATATGTTGTCAGTAATTAATTATATATAATTAAATTTATTGAATTGTAGTTTTGCTTCAGGCCAGTTAAATCCAATCCAGAGAGTTGGATTTATCTGGGTCTGACATTATAGTTTCAATGAAACCGGTGGTTTAACCACTTTTTTTCAGAAAAAATTATATATAATTACATTGTTTGGAAGATGGTGGGTGATGATTGTAAAAATTAAAAGTAAAAAGTTAAGAAGCATACCATTAAATTAGTCCATTACTCTTAGCTAATTAATAGTATTTGAAGGAGATCGGCTTGTACTTTTATTGGAACAAATTCCATGAACTTTTAAAATTTGAGTTCAATTTATGAGGAAAGAGATGAAAAGGAAGTCAATTTAAAATTAAATGTGTTGACTGGGAACTGTTGAAATCTCAAAGAGAAGATAGTGTGTAACGGTAAGAACAAGAAAGAAAGGTAGAAAGAAAGAAGATTGAAGAACTTCATTTAATTGCCATTATTCCATTGAAAACAAGAAGCTAGCTAGGGTTTTCGTTTTGTCACATAGAGAAGGATGGACAAACAAAAGAAATAGAACTGGAACAAATGAAGAGAAGAAGAAAATGGATAATTGCTCAAAGTTTGTACTCTCTTAGAGGCACAAAGGAAGAAATTCAACTGCCTAATCATCACATCATGAGAAATCAACACACTCTACTCTGAGATGGGAATTTTCAGCAACGCTTTCACGTTTGACTAATCGTTTTCATTTTCAATATTTTTTCTTAAAATCAGGTGATAAAAGTAATTTTTATCATCAGTTTTTAATAAAAAAAATCGACAGTAAATTAAAAAATATTTTTTTAAAAAGTTACAGACTTTTATTTTCGATTTTTAGGTAATAATCTGGATTAATACTACTGAGTATTTTTAATTATATGGATATCACTAAAATTCGATGATAATTAGACGACATTAAAGTCATTTTCTGTTGTAGTGATTATAACTATTCATGATTAAGAGGAATATAGAAATTTCGCAGAAATCCTTGTTAACTCACACTCGGGGGCAGATGCACATGGTTCTAGGGGACAAGTGCCTCCTGAAAAAATTTTTTTTTTGCAAAATAACCATATGTACGATTTGTTAAATATTTTTTGTAAAATAATCATGCATATTTAGAAATATGCGTTATTTTGCTCCCTTAAAAAAAATTATAAATCTTGCTCTCCTAACGAAAATTCTGAATCTGTGCTGCCTCATACTTTCTATATTCTAACTACTTGAAGTGTACTGAAGTTTAATCAAGTTACTCAACAACTTAAAAAACTCATGAAAATATGTATGTAACTATTTACATCTATAGCCTAACACAAATAACGAAGGAATTCGCTAGCCTCAATAGACAGATAACATTAATTGGTGCATATATTAAAGTTTTCCTTTTGCTTGAAGGAATTTCAATCCATGCATGACCGATTACACTGTAGCCTGTGTGGTAGCAACGACGCATGCAATTTGAACCAAGTACAGGACATAATACATTAATTAATGCTCATTTAAAAATATACACTTTCATTAAAATATTATCTTTCGGGCTGGGCACGTACCGGAGATAAACTGAAGTACCAATCTATTATTATTATTATTATTAAATAAAATTATTATTATTATTATTATTATTATTAAATAAAATTATTATTATTATTATTATTATATAAAAATAAAAGGCATTGAAGAATCGCAATAGATACGGCACAGCATAAAGCAGGATCATGAGTTAATTCTCCGAACAATCCCATAAATTGGTAATTTAATGAGAAGGGGTACCATATTTAAATATATATATAAATATATTGCTGTTCTTGTTTTTAACTTCCTCAAAATTAGCGCCATGTTCTTTTACCCTAGTAATTTTTTTTTTTTGGATTGAGTACTTCAAGGCTTCAAGCTAAGCATCTGCATGCTAAACACAAATAAACTTAATTAAACTAATAGAAACTTCAGCCTATATATATATTATATATGTTGCTATAATGTAATGTTTGTGTGAATTAATTATGTTGCAAAGATTACACGGGAATAGGTACAAAAAGTAGCTTATATCTCTGGCTCCTCTCTCTCTCTCTCTCTCTCTCTCTCTGATCATCATCACCTTATTATTATAGTGACAATCAAAACCAGAATGCCTCCAACTCCAAGTGGAAAGCTTATGACTGGCTCCGTCATGAGTGACTCTGAGCCGTCTGATGTTCTCGCTATTTGTCGTGAGTAGATAGATCCAAAGGCTGGGGATGGATTGTGCATATAATTAACGGGGAGAGAGAGAGAGAGAGAGAGAGAGAAGAGAAGAGAAGAGAAGGAAGCAACTCATGAGCAAGCTAAATAGCAAATAGCATTGAATCTTTTCTTGAATGCCACTCTGAAACCATCAGCATGCATGCATGCATGACACCACCTCAGCTTCATCTTTTTCCTCTGCAATTTGTCAATATTAATTTCACATCTGCTCACTAAATTCAACAATCTTTCCACTTAGATCGAACCCACACGTTTATATATCTTCATGAATTAATCACACCTGACCTGCTCCTGTGTGAAAGTTAGTTGCCGTACATATTTTATTATTTGGAAAGTGTATCATGACGTTTGGTTGAACTGTCACTTTTGAAAACACATACCTACATCTTATTTTGCTACTTGGAATCTTCATGCTATATGTGCTATTGAAACAAAAAATGTATATTATATATCTCTTTTTTTTTTCTGAAACAGCTATATATAACCAAAAGAAAAGAACATTAATTAGTATTATTAATTAAACATGATGAAACTGCATGCCTAGCATAGCTGAAGATGGGACTTCATTTCTCCAAGAAAGAACACATGCATATTGATTATTTTCTGTAAGAAGCATTTCAAAAGGAAACAAAAGTATTACACCACGATAAGAGATAGCCATCATACGTACACTTGTGGACAAGCCAAAGTTTCGCCTAGCAACCGACGTCAATTTTCTTATATTTTCTTTGAAAAACATTTTGTTATTTTTTGGAAATTACTTTATATTTAAACATAACATAATATTATAAGAATGATTTTTTTCATGATCATAAGTTTCAGAATAAATCAATCGACCCCCTCTCTCCCCTCTTCTCCCCCCCACTCTATCAGCTGAGATAAAATGGTGGTTAAACGTTTCAACTTTAAATCTTTAAATGCTCATTAAGAACTATCAAACCAAATTTTGATACTTCAATTTTTTCATAAGGAGAGTATCACTATCAGATTTTTGATTACTAACATGATTAGATATGTTTTCTGTGTGGCAAAATCACTTTCACGAGAATAATTTATTTTTTACGTAAATTTATCACAGAACAAACTATGGACGGAAAAAAATTGTTTTTTTTCACGAAAATAAATCTTTGCTTCCACAGAAATATTTCTCTCACTTTCACGAAAAAACTCTACCAACGGAAATTAATACTCCAAATTTTTAGCGGAAAGTTTCATCCAAAACTTCACAGAATTATACTCCCTGTTACTCTCTCACTCTTCTCCAAAATTTCAATGAGTCATCTTCTCTTCATTTCCTCTTTATTTGCTCTTGATTCATTCTCTTCATTTTCTCTGGATATTTCAACAGAGTCTTCTCTTCCTCCTCCTCACCTAGTCCTAGCAATAATGGTGGAGGCTGCTAGCTCCCTCTTTCTGCTCCAATCCATCTATCTAGCAAAGATTTTTTATGGAACAAAGAAAGATTCGGTATAAGTACTTCTCTCCGATGTAAAAGTTTGTTTATGTTAATGAAGATTTTTTGTATTTTCATTTCTAAAATATTTTTCTAATGAGTTTTTATCTTCATATGCAGATATCAAGTCTTGAAATTTTATGACAGTGTGGTATTTTGGTAATATTTGGTACCGATTTCAAATTTTGAATATTTTTTATATTATGTAAAATTATATAGACAAATTTTGAATAGAAGTTAATTTTATATTTTATGTAGTTTACAATGTGTAAATTATGATGCTATTTGCTTGTAATTGGTATTATGACAAATAAAATTTGTATAGTAATAGTAAAATTTATTAACAAAATAATGGTTTTACTTACAACAATAAAGGTTCTACTGAAAAAATAATATATTAACTGACAAAATAATATCATGACAAAAAAATTCTATTATTCTAAAAAAATGCGCAAATAAATAATAATTATGTTGATAATACAATTATTTCTGTGGTAACGTTTGAATCATTTATGTGGTAATGCTAACCATGAAAATAAAAACATGCCACCCCACAAGCAAAGTTATTTTCGTAGAGTTATTTTCATGCTTAGCTTCACAGAAAAAAGAGTACTTCCATGATATTCTACGGGAAAAAGGTTTTTTGTGAGTAGAGTAGTTCCATGGATCCATATCCTTGATTATTTCACGAAATCGATATCTTTTCCATTTCTCACACAAAACAACCATTTTTCTTTCCACGTTAATAATCAAAATTCCAATAGTATATTGGCATAGCCACTATACCAAACTAGTTCTCCCAACTTATTTATTTTACAATTATATGTGGAGAAATTATGATTCAAACGAAACTAATCCATATTGTGAATCTTGGGATCTTGTTTCATTTTATGAGGGATGCGTCCAAATATATCTTTTAGTTTTTAAAATTTATTTTTCCCTGATCAAAAGGGCAAAAAACTATATCATACTGGAAAAATGGTTTTCACACCGAATCTTTTGAGGATTATACGTCGGTTATCTTCCGTTGTAAATATGGAGGTTGCAAAAGGTAAAATTAAAACTCGTCATAGGGATAGGAGGCACACTCCACTTTTTTCAGCCAATCTACACCATTTATATTATTGAATGCCCGACATGAAAATTATAATATTTTTCATTCGCCAGCACCTTTAATTATGACTTGATATATGTTGTAATATATACTCTAAATTACGCTCTTTCTTTGATCATACCCGTCGTAGAACAAATATTTTTAAGAATTTTTTTATGCTTACGTGGCTAACTCCATTTTGCTAGCTCGTCAAAATTAACACTAATGATATATATATATAGAACAAGTCTATGATAATATGTATAGTACAACTCCTTATGTACTATGCGACTATTAATTTGTTCAATGAATTGAGTTTTTTTAGAAAACCAAAATTGAACACACCAATGGGTTCCTCCTTAGACATCTCATTGCTAAGGACAAAGTGATAAATATCCCTTTTATTATTCTTAACCACATGCGAGCGATCCTAACCAACAAGCAAATGAGTTTGTCATATATTCATCTCTTGATTTGGATACTTGTGCATAAGAACATCACCATCCCTCTCAACCCAAAGGAGTCCAATCCTATCATCCACTTACTGGCTAACCCCATTACCTTCATTGAAAAAGAGGGTTTAGTTAAGAAGAATTTGACTTGAGAACCGAAATCCAAGCCAATAAATGATTGGATAAGAAAGGAGGGAGCACAATCTAACCAATAACCGATCTGGATGCTCCACAAGTCTTGGAAGAAGAGCCTACTCCTATCATTCCCCATGCCAATACCTCTTCATACATGCCTTTTCCATACTACCAAGGATACTAAATTCCTCAAGACTGTTCATCATATACTATACAAACCTTCAACCCTATGCCTCCATATGCATTCTCAACCGTTGAAAAAGGAACTTATTGTGTCTCACAATAAGTGTATCACTTGTCCTTACATGAGAAGCACACTCCGCTAAAGTGCATGAGAGACTTGACAGCCAAAACGAGTTCAACTTCATGGTCTGCACTAACTGGAACCGACAATTTGAGACTTGAAATGATTGTTCTGATCCTGTCGGACCCGAAGCTCAAATGAGAGAGGCGGATGAAGGAACTACTCAAATCAATTTGGATGATGATGATCAAGAGAGTAGTGATGATGAGTAGTTGTAGATTAGGATTGTATTTCTTTAGGAATTGGCTATGCTCCTTAGATATTTTTCATGTTTTATTGTGATATTTTGTATGCATGTTCTAAACTATTATTATATTTGTGTGCATCTTTTATAATTTGTCTCTTGCACATATTTCTTGATATGCCTCTTGATTATTGCTCTTTTCTTACTCCTGAAATTGTAAATCTTAATTGAAAATGATGACTTGTGCTACAATTGTAAAACTCATATAATTAAGGGGGAGAAAATTTAAACCTTGACTTGTTTATAAGTAAATGCTAAAATTCAGGAGAGCTTTTGAATTGAGCATTTTTCCATACTTTGCAAAAAGGGGGAGAAATGTAATGATGTGCATCATATGTTATGCACATCACCTATTGTTTTCCAAATTGCCAAAATAGAGAGTTTGTTGGATTAAATTCATCTTTTGTTTGACAATTTGCAAAACAAATCAGTACTAACCTTGCACGATTGAGTTTTGGTGAGATGAATGTTAACACATTTACATATTGATGATGCAAAGGCTCAAACATGCATATACAAGTCAAGACAAAATCAAAAACATCAAGAGCAAGCAAATTGGGCAATTTCAAAGCCATGTGTTACCATAACGCATGCTCAACCCATCACAACAGGTGCCCAACCTGTCACAATGGGTTCAAGAGGAGAAGAGCTAGAGAAGTGAAGGATTTCCATATGCATGCATTATTGTAACGCATCAAAGACTCGTCAAAACAGGTTCCTCACTCGTCATAATAGGTTCCCAACCTGTCACAGTGGGTTCCTGCTTAAAAGAGCCCATAAGGCCATAAGTTAGTGAATCAAGTAGAGAAGAGCAATTCTGGAAAGTTGCCAACCCATTATAACGAGTTATGTAACACATTCTGAGATTCTGTAATGCAAGAGCTCAAAATCAAGACTCCAATACTTAAAGATGTGCTCAGTCTATATATATCTTGGTGGTACAAACTTGAAAGACATTTGAAACCCTCCCCAAGCTTTCAAGCATTCCATTGAGTTTCAGAAAGAGCCTAACTTGAGGGACTAAGGATAGCTACAATCATCTAATTGTCAATTCGACAACACTCATTCTTTCTTGTTTCTAGCCTTTGATGCACTACATTGTGTTGTCAAGTAGTGCATCCATGTTCTTGATTTTGTAGTCAATCAGACCTTTAACCTTGTAGAGTGGTGTAGTCGCTTATATTGGTTTAGGAATCTAAGTTTGGTTTGCTTATTGAGAAGAAACAAAAGATATGTTCCGCAATTGTAAAGAACATTTATTGTTTAGTGGAATCGGTCCCCGAAGGAAGTTTTGGTTTCGAGAGTCCTGTGGATGTAGGCTTAGTTTGTTTGTAGACCGAACAACGTTATATCACGTGTTTTTTTGTCCTCTTGCTCTTTACTCTCTTCCTTTGTTATGCTTGCTGAAATTTTAGCTAGGTGATTAAGGTCTAAAAGTTTGAATTGTAACTGTTGTAAACGCTTCTGCACTAGCACTTGACCTTAGGACCCCCCAAATTCATAACAAAAAAATTTCCACTGTGATTGCGGGGTCCAGGTGGGGAGCATTAGAGTTTTGACGAGAGCTCCTTAGGGCGGAGATCACAAGCATTCACTTTTGGATTTTATTTTCTCCACTTTCATATTAGGATAGATAGATAAATAGTTGTCAATGTATCAATGTGACCATTCTCTTTTTGTTTATTTCTTTTATTCTGCTTTTGCTACTCTGACACACTTTTGATGTATGTACATGGAGTGTTTGGACTCAATAAAATTTATACTTCGTTACATGTTGTAGTGTCACTAATTTGTTTACTATTAATGCTTATTTTATTGATTTTTTAAGCCTTTCGTTGGCACATCTTCGTGCATACGTGGCGGGGACCGTCACTCTCGACTTTTTTGTTATTTCTGAAGTGTGACAAAAGATATCCCAAGTTCAATCAATACCTGTATAAGCAACCAAACCATGTACCAAAAATTTAGAGTCCGTTAGGGTCCAAATTACCAGAAAGAAAAATAAATAAATCCTAGTCAAATAGTCTCAGTTCACAACACAACAAGAATTTAGTAAGGGATAAGCTGACTCACTAGTACCTCAACATCAACAAGCATACACAATACAAGCAAGTCATCACAACAAGCACAATCAACATCCAAGGCAAGCACATGCAACATAGAAGAAACAATAAAAAGAGAAGAAAATCAGTGAAAAACTATAGAGAGAACCTAACTGTGCGAGGTAATCGATCGAGTGATGGAGGCAAAGACTTGGGCTGGCAGAGCGACGGAGGAGTAGTGTCGTAGGCTCGACAGAGCGGTGGAGAAGGTTGGGCGAAGCGATGGGGACTGAAATCCTAGACTATCGAGTCGCTGAGTGAGTGTCCTTCGAGTGTTTTCAATCGGATTGGATCGATCGAATCGATTTGGTTTTGGTGTCGATTGAATCCTTTTATTTTCATCTGCCAAATTAAAAAAAAAATTCTGACAAGGGGACATTTTGCCATTTAAAAAAAATTAGTATTTTTAATTGAGATCAAATGAGATTAAAAACAAAATTAAAACTATAGTTGAGTTCTAATAGTATTTAGACAAATATTAATTTTTTTTATGGAATTTTGCAAAATTAGTGATTAATTTTAGAGTGACATTTCAAATGTTTTCCTTAGAAATATATTTGACTGTTGAAAATGGTAAGTTTTTTAACTGGATAAACATACAATCGTGTGTCTGATATCAGTTAAAAGGACTTTAAAAATGATCTAAACTACAAGAAATATGAACTCATATATTTCATTCAAAGATCACGTCCTTCCTTCCTCATGCATAAAATATTCAAGTGGTTAAACTAGTATATATTACCAACTTGGGAAGAGCCATCAATTAATGATCCATCACTTTTCTCTCTCTTCCTTAACTTCACATCCTTTTTGTCATTTGTCTCATCTCCCTTAGACCTCACTCTCTCTGCCCCTCGCATACATCTAAAGGTACTTCTCCATCTACATCCTTTTGGTCCCCTAGATCTATAAATACCCCCCCTGTATCCCTGGAAGAATCAAATTTTGACAAACAAACCTCACATATATTCTAGTATTCAGAACATACCAAAAAGAAAGATGCCTCAAACTCCTTCAACAAGGTGGTGCCCCACACCCGAGCAAGTGATGATCCTAGAGGAGATGTACCGAAGCGGCGTGCGCACCCCTAATGCCGCTCAGATACAGCAGATCACAGCACACCTCTCCTTCTATGGTAAGATTGAAGGGAAAAATGTTTTCTATTGGTTCCAAAACCATAAGGCTCGTGAGCGCCAGAAGCTGAGGCGGCGCCTCTGCCGTCACCACCAGCTGCTGCTGCTGAATAACCACCAACAGCAGCAGGTGGCTGCAGCAGTTTCCGAGGATGTGTCGCCGCCGCCTCCATCCCCGACAACACCGACGGCTGCACCTCTGCCTCCCCATGGGCTTTTGCTACCTCATCCTCATACTACTGCCACTCCATGTTTCATTCCTCATCAGGTGCACTTCTATATATATATAGAAGAAATGTTCTTTCATGCATATAGATTAGCATTTGTTTTATAGAACTATTGCAGGTTATTCAAGCAATCAATCAAAATTGAATAAAAGAGATGAGTATTCAATAAAAAACAAAATAAAAGAGATAAGATCGATGAATTATAGTTTATGTATGAAATTATTTATTTGCGATATACAGCAGATAAAGAAATGTTTCACGTAACTAGAAGTGCCCATAATAATATATTTATTTATAAGAAATTAAACATTTCAAAACTTATTCAACTATAAAAAAATTCATGAATAAAAGTATATAGTGAACAAAACTAAATATGTGAAAATTACTGCTCAAACAATTTAAAGACTCAACCCTCTATACCTTGGTCTTAGTTTCAAAAAGTCATTCCGTTTTCTTTTCTTTTTTGTTATTATTTCAGGCAATATTGTTTGTCCCCCTTATGCGGGTGAACTGCTGGCTTCTAGCTTCTAAATTTTCTTATTTTCATTTTATGTAGGGATATAGTTTCCATGAAGCTTCTGTTCCTGGGCTGGATCTTGTAGGAAAAATAGATTCTATGGCAACCCTAGAAGAAGATCCCACGGCTGGCATGGCAGCAGAGGAATGGATGGCTACAATGGATTTTAGCACGGCTCTCCCGCCGTGTTGCCGACCTCTCAAAACACTGGAGCTCTTTCCCACCAAGAGCACTGGGCTAAAGGAAGAATGCAGCTCTTCCAAATCCTCTTCTTGTTCTACTTCCACTAACTAGATATATACCAAAATCTGAAAAACTACAAAATGGTCGTTTTAAGTTTAAACGAAACCTCTACTGATCAGATTGTGGCAAGTACCGATTCAGCACTGGATTATATATAAACAGTGGGATTGATGAAGAAAAGTATAAAGGATCGTGTCTACAGTTTACTACTATAATTACTTTCCGAGGTTGCACTATATAGTAAGCTTCTAGAATTGTAGGAGAAGAGACTAAAAGGATCGATCTTGTGTGCATGTTTCTGTTAGAAATCTTATGTAGCTTAGATTTGTTTTTTCTTTTTATTCTTTTTTTGCTTTCTTTGTCAACTGTTTGTAGCTAGCGTTGGAGGCTTGGAGCAATGTTAAAATCTTGTATCATGTATGCACTTAGGTTAGTGGGAGATGAGCGCGCCTCATCTTCTCTTGGGCTTGCTTAATTAATTATCAGTTAATGTACGAGTTTATTTCAATATGACCTCAATCTCTGGAAGTTCTCCTTGTTCAATTGCAATTGTTTTGCTAATTTAATAGTCTAATATAACTGCCACAATTCCGGTTGTTAATCATGTCATGTTTATTATTATTAGAAAATCCATTAATTTTCAGGATACATTAATTTGAAGATCCTATGGATTTGAGCAGCAATTTAGTCTAGTTCAACTGCAATTAACTATGTCATGTTTATTATTATTAGAGTAAGAAATAGATACAGGCAGCAAAAAAACATTATTGGACATTGATAACAACTACAGACAATTATAGTGTATTTGGACTTTAGATAGCTTTGCGTCGGTACCTAAGATATGAGTACCGACGCAATTACAGGGTTGGATAGAAGAGGAAGTGAAAATTAGTTATACACCCAACTGCGTTTGAGGCGCAAAATAGACAAAGTGTAATCAATCCTTCTTCGTTTGCAGCAATGGAAATGGAGAGGTCGGGAATTTGATCTCCACTTGTTTCAAAAAAAAAACATTATTCGAGAGCACAGGATTATTCCTTTAGTAATGTTTTTAATATTGATTTTGAAAATACTACTTTATAGTTCCAATCTTCTCTAGTAACTTTTGGCACTTGTATAATATTATTTTTAATATTTCCACAACCGAAAATAAATTATCATTAAACAACACAAAAATCTTATTCTAAAATATCCACCGACTTATAGTCAATATCATCGCAAGAAGCAATGTCTCTATTTAGATCTATTTTGGGTATATATGTGTTATTAATGTATTGTTGAGTATTTAAATGAATTATCATCTAACAACACAAAATATCTTATTCGAAAACACCTATAGACTTATAGCTAATATCATTACAAGAGGCAATGCATCTACTTGAACCTGTTTTGGGTCTATATGTGTCATTGTTGAGTCTCTTATTTGAGGTGGAGTTTATCTATTGATAACAGAATTATTTTTCTATATATAACATTGGCCAGATTTTGAACAAGATTTGAACTTTGATCCTAAATCATATCGTAACTAGTTTTGGCACGAAATTAAAATAAAATTAAAGCTTTGGCCCAGGGTTTTATTCTAATTCATGTTTTCTTCTTCGGAAAATAGACTTCGAAAAATAAACTTGGTAAAATTAAAATTTTATATCTTTTATCATATCCCTCCCCCACCCACAAACACTATACACTCAAAGAATTTAGTGTTTTTAATTTAATGTGTCAATTATTTGTGTTCTATAAGTTTGTAATAATTTTCAAATACGTCTTTAGTGAGAATTCATACATGTTCAAATGACAACTTATATTTTTTATCTTCAATTTGTACATCTTTAATAATTTATGATTATTAAATAGTCTAGCTTTATTTGAACATATACATATACCTTAAAGATTTTAATATACATTCAAATCATTTTAATGATTTAATATGTTGTCTTTAGTAGGTATTTTAAAAATATATGTTACTTTATGCTGCAGTACTTTAGACTTCTTATCAAAGATTTTATATGTGACTTTAAATATTGTGTCATTATATTTCATTTTATTGTAAATAGATTTCGACAATATAAATGACACAAATTCATTTAAAATCTATTATTCTCCAATAGCCTTAAGTTTAAATGATGATATCAATATATATTCATATCTAAATCAGCTGTCAAAATAATACTTGTATCCTTTTCAATTATCCATATTAAATTGATTATAGATATTTTGTATTATATGACATATGTCATTATGTTGGACTCACAATTCATCATATTTGGTTTGTTCTATTGATAAAATCTGTTTGACCAAAACTAAGTCATAAGTCAACAACTTGATGGTTAATTTTATCCAAAATATTTTTGTATTAAAATTTGCAAAATATACATAAATGATAGGCTTCACCTAAAGGTGTATTAAATGAAAATTGAAATTATCTTGTTTTGAATCATAATGAACTTAAATTTCTATTTCAATTAAGTAAATCTTAGCATTTGTCTTAGTTTGAAACATAAATATAATTGTGATATAAAAAAACTTTCATATTTCAACCTTACAAAAGTGTTATATTTAAGACTTTTAATATGATACAACTTAAATATTTTGTTTAAGTTTACATAATTCATACAAAACTTTTATTAAAAATAGAAATTATATTTTTCTTAAGGATGATATTATAAGTACGTATATCACATTGATTCAAATACAATTTTAAAAATAAACTTGATGCCTTCATTTTAACCTTTTATAATTATCATTACCAAAATAAAACATAATGAATTTTGCAATAATAATACATAAATTTTAAAATCAACTCCTTTAATGTCAAACCAACATTTAAATATTTCTGCAGCATACTACTTGTTATCCTCTTAATCAGATCATCTTGCTTTCATGTTTTATTCAAACGAGTTCTCTTATTTTATTCTTAATCAAAATTTGTTTATATAAATATTACTTTAGAAATTTAATATTTTCTTAATATTGCCCCTTAATCTTCGATTATGAATTCACCATTTAATGATTTGATCATTTAATTTTCCAATTCTCACTTATTTTATGCTGAAATAAAGTGTATTGTTTTAGTTGGAAGAAAATTATGATCACGTATTATTTTTCCTTATCCATTCAACTTTAAGCAATGTTATTTTCAATTTAGCGAACAAAGACTAAACTTCACAATCTTTGCACATTATTTTGATTAAAGATTTTTCATCTTATCTAACAAGATATTTAATTCTTTTAATGAATCATCTTTGAATAATATCATTTGCCTTTATATCTTGTAATAGTCATTAAATGTTGATAATAAATAATCACATAATCAATTATTCTTTCTTTGGACTGAGTAATTGATCGCATGAAAATTAATAATTATCACCACACTTATTACTATTTTTGTGCCGACAATCAACTGTCATGATAATGAACCATCATAATAAAAGACAGAGACCAATTATGCTTGTAATAAGTTGAAATTTAATAAATAAATAAAAACACTTGCTTATTTAGCAGCAAATAGACTTGTTCTTCGTTTATACCAATTCCTTTCCCTAAATTCAGCTCAAGTTTACTTGCAATGGATTAGTTCGTTGAAGAAACATAGAGCACTTTTGTTACTGTTATCCAATTAAACAAACCCTTAGATGTCCCCTCTGAATCAAGAAATTTGATTGTAATCGCTGAGAGGAAGTCATGCTTAGTTGTCTGGGAAATATGATGGTATATTCTGTCTGTCATCATGCATTTCAAGATCTTGACTAATGCAAATATGCAACAACTGAGAAAATGAACAATTGTAATTTTTAAGTAATTGAATTATAGAGTTCATGTAAAAAATATATATTCATGCCACTAAGTTTCTTATAAAGTTACACCATGATCTAGACGTTAAAAAATATTAATAAAATAAGAGAAATTATTCTCTCACTATCACAAGGTTCCATCATCAACAAAATGAGTTGACATAAATAATAATTATACAACGTAGGCAAAGTCCTAGTTAATTGCAGTGAAAGGCTGTCTGGAATTCTGTGATTCAATTGCACCAGATAAAATCTTGATGTCACCACCAGAGTGCTTTGTCAGGACCTTGTCATCCCAAAATGCTTTTATCAATTCGTCAATTGCTGGAGATTTCAGTTCTTCGATTGATTTGGAACTTGGTACTTCTATCGATCTTTTTCTTGGTGTGGAACAAGTTGGTTCATCCACCTACACATTTTTTTATTGAGTTAAACATATATATATCATATAGAAACTCTGTGGGAGTTCAATGGCCCAAAATTTACATTGGAATTCTGAAGTGCAACCAAGAAGAAAAGTTTTGTTTTCTGTGCAAAAAGTCAAAGTTTTGTTTTCTGTGCAAAAAGTCAGTGCACCGGATCTGTTTAGTAAAAACTTATAATTTGGGTTTATCCGTGCAAGAGGTATATGATCCCACATAAGATCCGACCCGATTGAACTACATTGATAATTAAAACTTGAGTTTTGCTAGAAATTAGACCAATGCAGCTTAAAACAAGACCCAACAAACAGGATTGATGTTCTTACCAAATAATCTTTTTTCAGAGATATTTCGGCACAATCTGACACCTCAATAACCTTTCTGTGGTGCACGCTTTTAAGCTCACTTAATTTCTCATGGCATGGTGCAATCATGGCATTGCTATTCTCATGCAATTCTCGGTCTCTTCTTAAAGAATCTGAATTTACAGCATTTCACAACAACAACAAAAATTTTGTGATTCAGACTTAGGATGTAGCAAGCACCCAACATAAGATGCGATTCTTGGTCGATTAAGGTTTGGACATTATTTTTTATTGTACATCTTTCATTGATTTTATTTGTTATTGAATGACAGTTGATGAGCTCATTTTTGTATAAAACAACACTAAGTGAAAGTTGATGGGCTCTTTTTCTCTAGAAACCAAATTTGTATTCCAAGTTTAATCATTTGTACAAATTTTTTATTGTACATCTTTCATTGATTTTATTTGTTATTGAATGACAGTTGATGAGCTCATTTTTGTATAAAACAACACTAAGTGACAGTTGATGGGCTCTTTTTCTCTAGAAACCAAATTTGTATTCCAAGTTTAATGGATCTCAAGTTACAGATTTCGGTTCCACTCATATGGTTAGCAAGTTACCTTTGTACTTGAATTATCGTTGTATAATGTCTAGAATTAATTATTGATGCCTGTTATTTACTACAAATGCAAGAAATCATTTGAATGCAATTTAGTCACAACTTCCAAGACAGAGAAAGAGAAACTACCATCAATAGATAAAGCAAGGTCCTTATTTGCAAGAGTACAATCTTCAATGGCAGCATTGGTCAGAGATAAAACCTTTGCATGTAAAAGCTGATTGGCTTCAGCTCCATCCCTTTTACATATTTCAAGACAACACAAATTTATGCTTCCAAATTAAGAAAAGAGTTTACACCATATGTTTTGAGAATTAGTTAAATCTGTTGTGGGTTCGATAAATTACCTGATAATGGTGTCACTTGATGCAATGTGATTCTGTGCTATAGTTGAAAGTGAAGATTGACCAATTCTCCATGTTTCTGAGCTTAGCTTCACTTTCTCCATGCTACAATATAGTTGAAAGATAAAGTCTCATTTACCAATCTTCACATTATTCCATCAGAAATATCAGAATGAGTAACAGAAAATTGACCAAAACATGGAATGCATACTGTTTTCTACTGTTTAGGGAATAAATTTTCATATAAAACTACAAAAGATGAAATAGCATAAAAAGGTCAATAGGACCAGTTCTTATTTCATCTAATTCAACAACATGACATTGTATTATTTTTCTGGTACACATGAAACATTCACAATGTTCAAGGCCAGAGAAGGAACTGCAATGATCCAATATATTTTTTTGTTTATACTCACCCATGTTGAATTGCTTCTTCTAGGCAACATTTTCCATCTCCTAGAGCAGAAGTATTGCTGTTGTATGAATTTTCTGTAGTTTCCACATATGCCCCCCATTGTTCCCTAATCAAACTTGTTGTATATCTGGTTTTCTCCATTTCAGTTTGCATGTCAACTGTTTTCTTCATTGCAGTTTCTCTCAGGTTTCCTATGGCCTCTTCAACCTAATAGCAAATATTTTGTATTAGCTTGCACCATATGAAATCTGCTTTCATATACTAATTTAATGGAAAGTTATTAATGACACATTCCGTACCATTTTTTTCTTTCTTGAATTTGAATCTGACATCAATTCAGCCACTTTTTCGAGAAGATATTTTTCTTCCTTGGCAGCACAGTCCTAAAATATTATATCAAAGACTAAGATTGATATATGTAGTAGAAAATATTTCATTCGTGGCTTACATTTGTTGAACATTATATAACATCAATCAAACATTGCACAACATAGTAATGTGTTTTTCCCGAGTTTTCTTCAAAATTAGTAGGCATATAGAACTACTAGTTGTGCAAATGCAAGGATTTATACGCATTTTATAATGCAGCATGATAATCTAGAGTTTTGTTAAAAATGGTATACCTCAAATTTCTTCTGGAACTGGAAGAACTGCTCATTGTTCACTGCTTTGGAATCTTCTAGAATTGTGCAGAACTTGCATGTCTGTGTATCTAGTGTGTCAAAGAAATCTTCTGTCACTTTTGAAATTGACCTTGTTGCCTCAATCGTGCTTAGAGTTCTCTGCCAGTAAACAGTAAATTTAGTTCAGAAAATGTAAAACTAAGTATCATTCTGACAGATAAGAGATAGCAAATACAAGTCAAGAAGGTATTTCCAATTAGTATCTAGATTTGTATAGTGGAATTATTGGATTTAAATTTCAAGCAACGAATCCAAGAAGCTAACCTGGTGTTGGTGTTCAACAAATGAATTTAATGCTTCTTCTTGCTTAGAGAAGGCCCCGTGTAATGCAACGAGCAACTCATCTGCTTCAACCAAAATTCCATTGAAGCACTGCAAACAACAAAATAGAAATTTATAAATAGAAGTAATATCACAGGAATACATTTTATTTAGATTTTAGATTAAGATGGCACAAAACTTACATCCTCCAGTGTTGAAGTATGAGATTTGACTTGCGAAGAGAAATTTTCAAAGGTCATTTGAGATTTTGTATTGATTTCACCAACCAAATCATCAAGCTCCCTTATGCTGGAACAGTTCTGCTCTTTAATTTTCTTTACTTGGTCTTTCAGTTGCTCAACAACCTAGGATATATTATGCACAGACAAATTCTTTATGTTGCATAGGCATTATATAGAAAAGGAATATGTTAAGCATAACAATTGCATTAGGCCCTACCTGAGCTTTTCTAGAGATAAAGGATTCCAATTCCTCTTGCAGTTGTTTCAATTGAGTTTCTTCTTGTGCAACAGAGGCTGATACATTATGTTGCAGGACACCAAGTTCTTGTGTTAACTGAGATTGGAAAACTTGCACTAGGGTTTTGTTTGAATCCTCCAGTTTATTTTTCCTCTCTGAAAATCAATATCATAATACAATGAGAAAGAAAAAATACTTCTGTACATATATGCTCTAATAACTTGTTTGCTTGATTAAATAACTTTTGATTTCAATGATACTGATAGGCATCGGTTCCTACCTTTGTTTATAAACAAACAAAAATGATGCTTTGGTAACTTCAAAGTTTGTAAATAACAGTTGAGTGCTTGAATATGCAATCTTTTGGTTTAACTTAAGCCATTTAATTCTCTATAATTGACATGTGTAGCTCTGTGTAATTGTGCATATATGCCCCTCAAATCTTATTTATTCATATATCCTCAGAAAACCAATTATTTGCAAGCAGAAGGCAAATATGTAAACTTCAATTTCAGATTTATCATCACATCTTTATTACAAAAAAAAAATGATTGTCATTGTAAGGATTGATGACCAACACGTCTTTATTGAAAAAAAAAATTTGAATGCCATTGTAAGGATTGATGAACACACCTATCTTTGAGAACAATCCAGAAATATCTACTAATGCGTCCTCAAGTTGAAGCCTGAGCTTAGAGGCTTGGTCATAAAGAGCTCCCTCTGTACCATTAAAGACTAAGATTAAAAAGTTATTCAGTTAATGAATTTCATCATAAAGGAAAAAAGATTGTTAATCATGCCTGATTTAACTAGATGTGAAATCAAGAATTCTTTTTCTTTTATTGTAGACGTTGCTTGCTTGAATCTTTGTTCCATGTCTGACAAAGCATTCTCTGTTTGTTCTAATGATTTCTACAAAGACAAAAACAAACCATATGGCATAAACAAAGAGCTTTTTAATCTTTCTTTTTGTGTAAAAACAAAGGAATTTGGTGGAATTTGTTTGTCACCTGGGACCTTTGGAACTTGTCGGTTAAATTTTCACTTAACATTTTCTCATTATCATAAAGTCCTTTCATCTCAACCAATTGCTGCAAAACATAAACAGGTGAATATTATGTAAGCTGATGAAGTAAAAAGGAAAAAAAAAATCACATTTCAATTAGTTACTTTATCCTTGGATTCAATATCCATCTCCGTCCTTTCCAATTTCTCTTGCATAACCTGTAAACAATATTCTCAGTTGTAAGACTGCAAACACGCATGCTAGTAATGCAAAAGAGAGATAGATACATAAGAGAAAGATGCTACCTTCTTCTCAGCCTCATCTTGCAAGTATTGCTCTTTTGGAATATATACACCATTTTTCTCTCTTGCAGCATACAATTCTGTACAATGTGAGAAATGTAAGTGTTTGTATATGAGGATTTTATTTACTTTACTCTTTACTACATATAATATGTTTTTGCATGTATGAATTTCATATAATACATTAATGTGACTGATATCTTCTTTATGTGTATAATTCCTTTATAATATCAGAAGCATGTCTAATAAGGCTGTAGGCAGTGGCATACCTTGCTTAAGCCGATCAATATCCGAATATAAATCCTTTATTAGTGCAGTTTTCATCATCTTTTGGTTCACCTATAACAAGAAAATAAAGGAAAATTATAATAACCATGCCTTCATTCCAAAGAGTATGTTCAAACTGAGAAAGTAAAAAGCACCTCCGGTTTATTTCTGATATTTTTGGCACGGTGCGCATAATCTAGTGTGCTAATTGTCTCCTCTAAACAATGTATGGCAGGAGATACAGTTGCTATAATACATGTTTTTGTTTTACCTCCCAAAGAATCCCTTAATAACCTTGTCAATTTGCTATCCCTGAAATTAAAAAAAGGGAAACGCCAGTCTTTCAGTATATATTGAATTAAATTTAGTGCCAAGTAGAATTCAATATAAAATATACCTATAAGGAATGTGACCAGAGTGTTCGACTAAAGTATTAATTACTCGGCCAAGTGTTAAGAGGCTCTTGTTAATCTCTCCAGCTTCTCTTGCTCTTCCCTGGTACGAAAAAATTAATTATCAATTTTTGTAGTCTTAAATTCAGATTTAGTTAACTAAAACAAAATTGGATAAATATAAAGATTGGGAATATTATACAAATTATCATATGTATGCAAAGTAAAAATGTGTGTGCAAACTTGGATGTAGTTATTCTCAGTCCAAAATATAATTGAAGTGTTACATATATGCAAAAGAGTAAAAAAAGGCGAGCAAATTACCTCCTTTGCACCAGACCTAGAGACATTTTCAGAGCCAGCGAGGTCGACTAAATTGAGTTTGCCACATTTAATCAATTCTTCTCCTTCGGGTGTACTTTCTTTAATGTGAATGGTAATGGAGAAGATTGAATGAGATCGACTACTCTGTTTGTTTAATAGAGTCTCAGCTGTTTTTCTCTTAGCTGACCCTTTCTCCAAAATTTGGTATATCTCCCCTGCTGAACTCACAATTTCCTCTTCTAACCCTCTGACAAAAACACCACCTTTTCCGTCCTCCATCAGAGCTATGGGCTTTTTTGTCTTCTCGTCACTGAATTTTATTTCTTCAGGTGCTAGAAGGTCGGTGATTTCTTCGTTGTATAGCTCGAGAAATGAAACTTTCATGCTGTATTCAGTAGCCTGATTTTCGAGTATATCAAATATCCGCCTTACTGCTCGTGGTATTACACCAGCATCACTTGGTAGCTCCCCATTCTACAATTCAAAGGACCAAAGTTCTTGAATAATAATATACATAAAACGTATGGTGAAAAAATAGTTAGACACTCCCCAAGAAAGCTACTATCACTGCATTTTGAGCTCTAGAATCGAGGAACTCAAGAAAGAGATGGGTAAAAATCCTATTTTTTGTATGTTCCGGGGGGGAACCCTTGCAATATGCATGAAAAGAAAACAGTTTTCAAGCTTACTTGTGATGTTTTGAAACTTATAAGGGCTAAAAAAAACACATTAGCTAAAATTGATAGCAAGCAAAACAACAAAAAAGTGTTGTAATAAGTAGTACATCTCAATACGATCCATCAAATCTGCATATTATACCACAAATATCAACTACAAAAACTTGAAAGCGTTTGAAACTAAGCACCTGCATCTTCGTTCCTCCACCTTCCATCGTGTATGTTTTGCCGGTGCCCGTTTGACCATATGCAAAAATGGTGCAGTTGTATCCTTCTAGCACTTCATTCACCAGTGGTACTACAGCATGGTCAAATACATCCTTTTGTTTAGATTTCGGCCCAAAAACCTACATGAAATAAAGCAGGAAAGGCAGAATAATTTTAGCCAATGTAAGATTGTATTCTGTAGCTAGTCTAGTGGCATCCTTTTAAGTTCTAACAACCATTTAGCAGGCGTCAATTCAATTGGTAGAAAATTTCTCTTACCAGTTACAGTTAAATTCTTATTTAAATAGCTCTGAGAAACTGAAATAAGACAAGAACTGTAATAAACAAAGGATGAACACTCAATCAAAGAGGCACTTTATCATGTGGGTCCAAAAATGTTCTTATTACATACCAATAGAGATTGTTGCTTGGTTAAATTAACCTATTAGAATAATAAATTTTCTTATTCAAATTATGAATGTCAACCAAGGATTGAATACAAATTACTACCTTATCAAATGTGAAAGTTCTATCGACTTGCTTGTTAGTGACACTCTTTTGAGTAACAGACACCTCTCTCCTAGATTCATTGCAAGAAACAACTGAAGGAGTCGACAGTCTCTTCTCTTCTTCACTGATGGGCCTGCAAAAACACAATCCCATTATTAGAAATACAACCAACCAGAACATATTAGGTGAGTGAGTAAATTTGTCAAACATCTTACCTGCAGCGCATTACGACCAGAATATTAACCCCTTTGTCCTTGTTGGCATTCGCATTGCCATTTCCATCAGCAGATCTACTATCCCTGGAGATCTTATCCATAGATCGAGGGGTTTGAGATGGTGACATGGGAATCAGTGACCTTCTAGTGGAGGTCTCCATTGATGAGTCTGCTGTGCTTGGCCTTGAACCCCTCCCCGGCGACCCCAACCCTACCTGCGTGATTTAAATTTCTAAAATAGGTCAAAGAAAACCCTAAATTGAAGAGAAATACCTTGAATCGAATAGGAGAAACTTTGTATTTTTAATTTACTGGGGGAACATAATTTCGCTTGGTTCGGTTTGAAGCCATGAAATGTCGATCAAAGAAAAAAGAAATTAGAAAAGAAGGAAGCGATTTCCCGCCCCCTTTGATACAATATTCGGGGGAAAACAAAAAAAAAACGCTGTTTCCGCTGAGAAAAGGTTTCCAAATGTATCTACAATTAAGGAAGAAAGTTAAAATAGAAAGTGGCGTAAATGCTGATTTGGTGAGAAAACGCACCAGATCGGACGGCTGAGATGGCCGATCGACACTCTGCACAAATAAAAACCCCAAGTAGAGAAGAGAACAGAAGAGCAAGAGCTGGATGTGTGCTTGCGTTAATGGAGGCGCCTTCTTAAATTTCGACTTTGTTTGGACTGAAGACTGAAGAGGGAAACGCAAATTAGTTCCTAAACCCCAACTTGGCATTTAAAGCTTAAACCCAAACGCCTCTACTCCAAACGGCAACGTTGGGCCCTTTGGTAATGGTTTATATGTGATAAATAGACCAGGTTCATACACTCCTCACTACAGCACGTTCCGAGAGAATTTGAACGGGGATTTGAGTTTATGTCCAACCTCACATATGATCTTACGAAAAAGAATGACGCGTCACAATTGTATTGGTTCAAAGAAATAAACTACACAATCTTAAGCGACAGTACTGTTGAATAAGCATATCCAGGGTACCGTAAAATACCGTGAATCCACAAATTCTTACTCGGGAATATGACCGTTAACGAGGGGAACAAGATGAAGGAAGCGGGGCCCGGGGGTTCCACTGCACAGCCTTTCGAATCAAATTTGGATTTGAAGGATTTTTCAATTTTCAGCAAAAATAGCGTCAACATTTGCACCTATGATTATGATTGATAAAAAAAAAAATTAAACAGAGGTGAATCCCTCCAATTACCAGTTTACCACTCCCAGGTCCCAGCGACCCCAACCCCCTCTAATTATGAACAATTCGAGAAAAAACAGTGTTTTTAAAACCGGATCGGATGTCAATTCGATAAATTTTTGAGTCGCCGATTTACCGGTTGAATCGTTGGGTCAACCGGTTCAACTGTTGGTTTTTTAATAACACTAATGAAATGGACATATGGTAAACTGCTGTAGAGTATAGATAGTTTGAAAAGGTAAAATCAACATTCAGTACTTGCTTAGTGCATCTCCAGTAATCAGATGACCTGTTGAGTCAGATTCAAACATCATTGCGACTTTAAAATTATTAATCATTATTCAAACTTTAATCAATCCCAATGTAGACTAAGAAAATTAACCAACGTTCAGAATTGCAATTCTAAAATTAACCAACCTTTCTCAACTAATATATCAAATAGCATCTGAAATGACTAATAAAATTAACCAACGTTCTTAAAACTTGAAAACTAAAAGTAGATTATAAGTTTTGGCAAAAAATAAAATTGCAATTCTAAAATTGACTAAATTGCCACTATGTAGTTGCACCATCTTGATGTGCATTTGCATGAGTTGAGTCATCTCCTGCATCTTCTCCTACTACAACATCTTGATGTTCTTGATCTCCTCCTATGTTGTTGGTGCTTGGATGTTCAATATCATCATCAGAATTTGAGTCATCTAAATTCACAAACTCATCTACAAAAATTATACAAGAAATAATATAATTAACAATTTTAAAAGGTGTTTGTATTAAACTTAACATGGTACAACAGACGTTAACATGGTACTGACATATTATATTTAGCTTGTATTATGTTAATGATCATAACCTCATACGTTAACATGGTACAACAGACGTTTTAGTTCTACTTCACTAATTGACCCTTTAAATATATTAATTCAGTTCAGATTAGATTAGGACTTGATTCATTTCAAGGTTGGTTGAGGTCCGACAGTTACACAGGTCAAGGATCTGCAAGAGGGTTAGACCAGGAAAAAAAATGTGAAAAGGGAACATTCAGCACAGGTGTACATGCAAGCTTATTAAAACAAGAAATTTACATAGAGGATAAAATGGCTAAATTTATGATGTAAGATATTAGGCACATAAAAATACCATTGTCTTCATTAGCTTGTATGTTTAGTCCAGCCATTTGTTTGTGAAATTCCTCTAGTTCTTCAATTGTCATAATTGGTTGATCATCCTCTAAAACCCACTTTCCATTATCACCAAATTCTTCAAAGCTGATAGGATCATAATTTCTTCCACGAAATGATATCCTGAGATTAATAAATCAGTTATTTATTTTTTGTTGGAAAAATAAATTTTATTAAGCATGTATTATATTCATACCTTTGATTCAATCTCAAGTTGTATCGAACAAAAACCAGATCATTCAATCTTTGGTGCTCCATTCTATTTCTCTTTTTTGTGTGAATGAATTCGAACACACTTCAATTTCTCTCACATCCTGATGAACTGCAAGTTTGACTCAAGATTCGAACGACTAATTTTTGCAAATTTGGTGCACTGCTACCATTCATCTACAAAATAATATATAGTTACTAACTGAAGTCCATATCATATCCCCGCAAAATAACTTAATTTCTTAATTCAAAATTGATTTATTACCTGGAGGCATCACATAACGATTACGAATGGCAGTAGCCCTTCCAAAGTCACCTTCAGCATTTCAAAACAACTTCAACTCACCAGTTAGCTTGGTTAGCAATCCAATTTGCCCATGAGCATATTTTTCTATCACATCATGCACATCAGAGATAGTTTTTCGATGTTGTGACATTTCTGCAATGTTATATTGGTTAGATGGATTCAACCAATATCCTGTTGCGTGAAGATCCATGCTTAGTTATTTATCCCAACGTGCATCAATTATTTCTAAAAAAGGTTGTGCCACTCTTCTCTTTCTTTGGAACCTTCGAACAATTTCTTCCTTGGCAGCATGAATAGCACCATACAAGTTACCCATTGCAGTTCTCTCGTCACTATCAACAATACGAAGGACACTAACTAGCGATTCAGTTATTCGACAAATAGTTGCACAGCATTTCCAAAACTCCTAGTCCAAAACATCTTCTTTGCATTTCTTACCCTTCTTATCCTTAGCATACGCTGATGATGTCCGCTCCCTCGACAACACCATTGCACGCAACGCATCCTTTTGAGCATAGATGCTTTGCAAAGCAATGAAGTTAGTTGCAAATCGGGCAGGGGCAGGCCGAAGTATTTCTTTTCCTTTAGTAAAGTGTCTCATTAGATGCAAATGATAGCAGTGGTTGTAAATATACTTCGTTATGCTTGATGCTTTATCAACTATCGTTCCAACTTCAGACAACTTGCCCATATCAAATAGCATCAAATTTATGCAATGAGCTGCGCAAGGAGACCAATAAAGGGTAGAAAATTCTGGCTCCAGAAGTTTACCTACAAATAATGTTTGAAAGTTCAAATGTTTTATGAATTAAAATTAAGAGAAAACCACTAAAGATAGTGTAGCTGGTTTGCCTATCATGTTAGAAATTAAGACAAAACCACTAAAGTTCAAATGTTAGAAATTATGTGTTGAAAGTCATGTTTTCTACATTGTTGAATGAAGTCATGTTTCTGCAGTTTTCTAAACTAAGACAAAACCACTAAAGTCATGTTTTCTACATTACTGAAATTCTATGCTGAAAGTCATGTTTTCAAATTAAGACAAAACCACTAAAGTTCAAATTCTGTGACAGTGTAGCTGGTTTGAAATATGTTATTTTGAGTGAAGATTGAATGTTTTCTACATTTAAATAAGATAAAAATATTACCAGCAGCGACATAGTTTCTTGCATTATCAGTCACTATGTGTACAACATTCTCATGACCAACATATTGCACAATCTCTTGCAACAACCCAAACAATGCTTCTGCAATTTTTGATATATATGTTGCATCAACAGACTTCAAGAACACAGTTCCCTTTGGACATTGCACCAAGAAATTTATCAAGGTTCTTCTTCTTTGAGCACTCCAACCATCTGCCATTATTTTACAACTTGTCTTTCTCCACACACTACGAAATCCTTCAACAAACTTCTTTGCTTCTTCAATATTTTTTTCAAGTAAATAACCACGAATCTCATAGATATTTGGACCTCGATAGCCAGGTCCGATACTAGCAACTGCATCCAACATGGGTTGATAGTACTTGGAGTTGCAAGCACTGAAAGGCACCCCGGCATCAATCATCCACTTCGACACTGCCAAATCAACCTTCTCTTTAGTTTCTTTTGTTTGCAAAACACTTTTAAGAGATGGTTGAGCTCCGGGTGTGGTTCGAGGCATGAAGTAATTCCCACCACCAAATTTTGCATTATTTTGTGCAACTTGTAGTCGCTTTATGCTAGCATTCAGTTGGCTTCCACAGAAAGAAATGTGTTTGCTTGTGGAACTAGAAAGGATTGATAGATTGCCCATTTGTTCACTTTCGTTGGTAAGATCAACATGAGCTTGCTCGTCGCCAGAATTTATCTCTTTTGCTTCATTTAACCTCCTCCTTTTGTTGGCAAACTCAACAATAGTCTGTTGTATTTGAAAACGAACATCTATTGAGACCTTTTTACATGGAGCAACATCTCCTCTGACACCAGATAGATGCTTCTTAAATCGATTAACACCTCCACCTTAAAATGACTTCACACAATGGATACAAACAATGACCTTGACATTCTTGTTATTGACAACAACTATATTTTCAGCGTCGTGTCCCCATGCATGATCTGATTTGCCTCTTGTGGCAGCTCTAGGAGAAGGTGGCGCAGCCCCATTCACCTCAGGATTACTTGCTGGCATAGTGTATGTACAAATTAAAAATAAAATGATAAGAATCTTATCCAACTGTAAGAATTAATTAGTACATTTGGGCTTATAGAAGTGTTATCCTCTGATTCTTTGTTCTATACTACTATAAAGGAAGTATATCATCCTATTTGCTGACAAGGAACTATATTTATTATTTAAATCAAGGTTGCAAGGTAGCTGGGTGTTCACCAATAGTGGATACAAATAATAAAATAAATCCAATGTGTCAATCACATATGCTCCATACCAAACAACTAGTTACTGGACAACTTCTTGAGAAACATGCAGTATAGTACATGATAGTATGTAAGAAAAGCATTACCTTGAAGTTAACTGCCCAACTGGTTATTAAGATTAATATGGAAAACTAGTTAATTAATTCCAGCACTGTCACATAATTTTCCAGTGTGAACTCTTTGAAACGATAAGTCCTATTGAGTAAAAAAATCGTTTTGATAATATCTTCCTGCTCTTTCATGCTTTTTACACTCTTATTAGCATGTTTGTGGTCATTTTGCAGCAAAGGAGCATGCATTCAAATGTCAGGTTTTGAACACCGCTGCGAGTGCAAAGCAGGATACATGAACCTCTTGAATATCTCGAGCTTACCATGCTTCAAAGAGTGTAAGGACTTAGATTGGCACCATACTGCCACCTCTTTGTTTCCCTTGTTTTATTTTTTCTTGTTTTACTAGGTTTATATATTGACCGTCCTATTGCTCAAATGGAGAAATGGGGTTTATCTAATGTATATTTTGGGTCTAAACTAGAGAACATATCGATGATCATCACTGCTCAAACTATAATAAAGAAAAAATGTATATTTCATATGGATGCTAATTTCAGGTAAAGTAAGAGTAGACTGTCCACTTCGTGGATTTCCTATTTCGAATACTACTAAGCATTCACCTCCCAATCATCTTGAGCAAAGTGGAAATGGTAAACCATTCTTTGTCCCACTGTTATTTTTAGTTCTCTGATACACTGTTTTTAGCAGCAGGAACTCCTAACAGAAACCTCAATCAAATCAGTACCAAGTAGTTATTTAATTTATTAAACAATTACAAAATTATGGATATCTTAATTTGGGCTCACAAAACATTTGAGTTGGGTTATAATTTGTGTTGGCAATTTGGGGCCAGCTAAGCAAATCCAACCTGAATAAAAACAAACCCAGATCAACCTGTGATATGACCGAAGATAACCGCAATACTTGATTTTGTGCATACTGGCAAACTAAGAGCAATGCCAGTAACACAAGAGAATGGCTTGAGGCCTGGAGGCTGAAGCGAATTTGTACACTACCACAGGATAATCCATTGAAGATATGGCAAAAATCTAACCAATTCCAAAATGCTCCCAAATAAATCGCACCATCAGATTAATTTCCATCTTTCTAGTGAAGAAAAGGGAAAGAAAACATAAAAATCATTGTTTTCTCGCACAGGAGAATCCAACGAGAGAGGTGAATAAGATCGAGTAGCAAAACTTGGAACAAATCACGCTTTTCTTGACAGCGGTTTACGGGTATATACAAAGAAATCGCTAAATAACCGTTTTGTTTTGGATCTGCGTGTTTGTACGATATTTGGATCAAATCAGACCATAAAGCTGACCGAGTCTGGTTTTTTCGGTTAAACCACTGGTTCGGTTCGGTTTTAAAAACACTGAGAAAAAGAAAGAGAAAGATAAAAGAAGCGGTGTCACCTCACCTCATCCCCAAAACCATCTCATCTTCTTTCTCGCACCCCAAATCAAACTCTAGTTTTTAACGATAGCATCGAAGACATCGATGCAATATCTTGTGATTTCCGATGAAATTGAAATTGACTGTGCAACATTAACAAATTGGAAGAAGCCATGTTTTACTGGAACCACAACTCTTAATTTTGTTTTCCTTTTGTAGGAATAACCCAACCTCTAGCCTCTAGGCTCTAGGTGGTGCCTCTTTCAAATTCCAAGTCCCCAGGCCATTGAATTGACTTTCAAATTCCAACTCAAATCACTGGTTAGTCCTTCAGTTAAAGTTCAGAGCTTATAAAATTTATTGAAGCTATTGCAGAGGGTTTAGATTCCTTAAAATAGGCCTTTAGATTTTGAACATGAAGCCTCTCACAAAGCTTGGACAATTTTTGCTATTAATTCAGTTTTAAATTGTTGTTATGCTTTAATTTGTTCTTTCGCATATATAAGACTCAGTTCGTTTGTCAAATGATGTTCTAGCTCATGCAAAATGGTCAGATAAGATTGTGACTTGGATATAAAGCTCAATTAAAGTTCACAAAACATATAATTCAATCAATATAATATATTGAATTATATATCTTGCTACATGACTCACCCTCAAACTAATATACAAAATGATGATCAAATGGAGGAAGTCTAGTGACCCTCTAGACAATGGATTTGGTATCACTTGTGCTTGGAAGTGCAAGTGGTTCCACTAATTTACCTTTTCTAATTCGATAAAAACGTTAATGATGTCCAAATCTCAAACAAAACGAGCAAAATGTTGCTTTAGAGTTAAAGTTGCTATGATCATTGATTTTGTTATTAATTGGTCTCCAATAATTAATTACCAACATATATTTATCATTAAATTTTCTTATGTTCTTTGGATGAGATATTGATTGATTATTCATATAAAGTTTTCTCTTTTGAAAATTGCTACTAAAATTCTTGTGATTGTTTATAGCATTTCTAGGGTTAGGTCTTGAATGAAAAGCATTTACAAATCTTTTTCTTTCAAATTTGTTCTCAAGTTTCATATGTACCTCATGAAATCTACCATATCTATCATTAGCATAGAGTTTTGGTGGTTGAGCTCTATGTTGGTTGGTAGTCCTATAATTATTTCTAATTCTAGGTTTGTGTACCACCATACTAAAAATAGGCTTGGTAAACTTGGTCTTTTTGTTGTATCTCTTATCATACTTATATGCATGGTTCTTAGCTCGAGTAAGTTTGTTTTTCAACTTAGTTTGCTTCTCAATTTTAGGGGGTTGTTCTTTCACAAAACCAAGACCTGTCTTATCATGTGGACCTTGACCAACATACATTTTATCATAGTCAATTTTGGTTTCATTGTTTGATGACTTAACAAACTTAACAAATTTAGAAGCCCAATGGTGTGCTTCCTTCAATTCCTTTTCTTTTTCAAAATTGACTTTGGTCTCAATGTTATTAACCCTATTTTGTAGCAATTCAAATTTTGATTTTAGATCATTTATCATAGCATCCTTAACTTCGAAAAACTTGTTAGACTCAACAAGCAATTCCTTAAATGTTGTTCACATTGAATGATTCTTGTCTTTCATCCAAGTCACAAGACTCATCATCACTATTGTCATCATGAAATTTAGAAAGATCAAAGACTACCGTACTAGCTCAACTATGGCCTCCAAATCTTGAGTATTTGTAGTCTTGCCCTTTGGTTGAGTTGTTGTCTTTTACGCTTGATCATCCACTTTAGTAAGGCTCAAAGGTTTCTTAATTTGCTTATCATCATCCTTCTTTGCAAGTGATGGAGTTGCTCTATTTTGTTGTTGAGAATCACTCTTGAGAAATCACCTCTCATTAGAGCTTCTTCTTCTTCTTCTTCAACATGCGAATCTTCTCCGGATTTGTTATTCCTTGTTTCTTTATGATATCAAGTGCAATCTCCAAGCATGTCGTACGTTTCTTCCCGATGAGAGCTAACTTGTTGTCTACATCTCCTCCTCCGAGATTCACTTCTTCCTCATCTCACTTCGGATTCGCTTATCCAAGTTGCTTGCGTAGCTTTCTTGTTAGTTTTCCTAAATCGTCCTTCTTGTAGTCTTCTTCTTTGAGGAAAGATCACATAACAATTTTGAATGTTATGACATTCCTTATTGCAAGATAGGCATACAACTTTTTTGCCGATGTTAGTCTCTTTTCATTCATCTTCCTTTCGAATTCTATTCCTCATTTTACTAGCTTGGTAAGGAGGTCCTTGTCTTTTGAGAGAACTTAGTGAAGGTTTTGGTATATGACTTCGCTTGACTTGAACTTATAAGGTGGATTAAACGAAGATTAAGCCGGCAGTGCCAAGGTTTTAATTGAGGTTGAGGTTGTGCTCTTGACTTCTTTGTGATTCTCCTCATGTGTGCAAAGTTGAGCGTACACCTCTTCGAGTTGATATGTAAGTCATTTAGCTTGTAGGGCTTCTATAGAGCTCACTACGTCATCCCAATCGGGTTTTTTGGACACCATCATCAAGAGTTTACCTACAAAATCTTCATCACAAATGTTAGATCTTACTTCAACAAATTCATTTCTCAAAGATACGAATCTATGGTAGAGACTTTCAAAGGACTTGTTATCTTCAAACTTCATGTTTTCTAACTTTGTTGCTAATACGACCTTTCGAGTCTTTTTCATATGTTTATTCCCTTCATATCTAAGGACTAGTGCATTCCATATTTCCTTAGCATTAGAGGAATGTGTGAGAGCTAAGGCAATTGATTCGTGAATTGAACTTAAGATGGTATTCATAGCATTGTCATTAGTGTACTTACGTTCTTTTGATTCTTTGGTAAGGGTGATACCATCTAACTCATACTTTGGTATCCAACCATCTTCAACTATTTTTCAAAGTTCAAGCAAGATTAGATAGTTCACCATACATCTTTTCCAATATGAGAAGTTCTTGCAACCTACTCCAAAGACCGGAGGTTCTTTTACAAATTTCAATTGGGCCATATTTCACAAAATCAAGAACTAACAAGAATTTGGTGCTTAGCTAGGTATGAACCTATGTGCTCTGATATCAATTGTTAGAATATAATAGGGGTTGATGCTAATGCGCAAGACTAAGGTCAATTTAATATGCGGAAGCAATTTCAATTCAAGTTAATTTTTTTAGATCTTAATCACCTAGCCAAGTAATAAAGCAAGCAATTTCAAGAACTAATTGAGCAAATCACAAGAAATAAGAGCAAAGTGCTAAAAAGAGATAGAAAGTCAAGAGAGAGCAATCAAGAACAAGTGAACATGCTATGTAACGTGGTTCGACCTATCAAAAAATTAGGCCTACGTCCACAGGTCTCCCGAAATAAATCTTCTTTTCGAGTCGTTTCACTATAATCAAGTATCTTTTACAAAGGGCGGAGCCGATCTTTGACTTCTTCTACACAAGTAAGTCAATCTTCTTCTCCTAGATCGATGCACTAGACAACACCTCAATACACGGTAAAAAGATTCTATTAACAACACAATATAGGACATGGATGCACCACTTGACAACACAAATTTGATGCACCAAAGGCTAATGCTAGCTAAGTGTTTGTTCTCGAATAGACAATAAGAGAATAGTAGCTATCCTAATTGTTCTCAAGGTTAGGTAGCTGGAGGAGACTTGAATCAGGCTCTCTTTAGTGCTCAATTAATGTTGGGAAGCTTGTAGGAGTGTTTAGATAGTCTTCAGGTTCATTTTTGCATCTCTTATATAGGCTGAGCACTTCTTGGGATCTTGGATTTGTGAAAAATACACATAACATTACATAATCCTCCATAATGGGTTGGCAAGGCGTTATAATGCCTTGGACATGTTCACTGCTACTGACTTGTGGGCCAAATCTTCAAGAACCCGTTATAACGCTTGGCCAACTCGTTATAACGGGTTGCAACCCATTGTGACGTCTTGCTAGAGCGTTACAGTAATGCTTGTCTCGAGAAAATCCAGCATCTGCTCATTCTCTCTCCTCCTGAGGCGTTATGACGCCTTGGGCACCCGTTATAATGCCTTAGGGACTCGTTATAATGGGTCTTCAAGCGTTATGGTAACGGTGTGCTATGTTTTGAGCAATGAAGCTTTTCCTTGATGACTTGATCATGTCTTGACTTGTCCAGGGCATGTTTGAGCATGTTTGACATTGATTTGTACCTGTTTAAACCTTCATCTTCACATAAACTCAATGTGCAAGGTTATACTTTGATTGTTTTGCAAATTCAAACATGTGATGAGTTTAATCCAACAATCTAGACCTTTTAAGCAAAGCATTGCCCTTGTACTTACGAAGCAATGCTTGCCACATATCATAAGCATTTGTAGCTTCTTCAAATATTGGAGCAATTGATTCATGCACATATGCAAAAATGACATTCACGGCTAGATCATTTTCTCTTTTCTTGAAGTTAGATTCAATTGTCAATTTGTTGGTTGTCGTATCAATTGATGGTACAAACCTAACGTTGACGACATCCTAAATTTCGTCAACACTCAAGTAATTCGTCATACATATTTTCCAATAAGCAAAGTTTTTACAATTGTGTCCTAAGATGGAAGGTTGGATATCTTGCAATTTGGTTGTCATTTAGGTTGATCTTTACTTGAGATTAAGTGAGCCTTAATTTCAAGTTCAACACCGCCCTGATACCACTTTGTAGAACATAATTAGTCTTAATAAAGACTAATTTAAGCAATTAACACAATTCTAAAGTTCTAGGGACTAATTTGCAACTTAACCAAATTTATCACAAATCAATTTTACACTACAACAATTCAAGCAATTTCTTAACTAGAATTTATAGCAAAGTAAAGTAAATATAGAGTTAAGAAAGCGTAAACAATGCAAGACACAAGAATACCGAGATTTTAATGGAGTTCGGATATTGACGATCATACTCTCCGGGACTCCCAACCCCCAACTTGGTAATAGGGTTGAGCCGATTTCACTAGCGAACAAAGGTTCTTGTACAGAGACCGAGATCTATCTCTATTACACAAAGATAGAGACTAGACCCGTAAAGTAACACAAGTAGAAAATTAGAAAGTAACTAGCATGAATCTCGCACAAGTCTAGAGCAAGTTTAGATCAAGGAGATTGAGTCTTAGGATTTTGCAATTTGAGTAGTTGAGAGAGTTTTAACAGGGACAAAAAAATTAGGTTGTGTATTGAATGAATTAGATGGAAGAGAAGGGAAGTGATCCCCTATTTATATCCTCCCAACAACCCATTTTGATTTCTGACTTAAAATGTTATATAACGGTATGAACCGTTACACAATGTTTCACAAAATATCTAAAAACAGCTGGCAGAAATATGACCGTTATTTTGAGATCTGTCAGCCAAAATGTTGTACAATACTATGAAACGTTATATAACGTTATGGTCAATTTCTGTGAAATTCGATCATAACGTTATATAACTCTTCCAAACATTATATAACGTTCTGATCTATTTTCACAGAAAATTGATCATAACGTTATATGACTCTTTCAAACGTTATATAATGTTTTAACAATTTTCATGAGACATGTTCTAGACTTTTCAAACGTTTCACAACTGTGAATAAGTGTACACAGAAGAGGAACGTTACACAACGTTTCATAACGTTATGTAACGTTTTAGGTCAAACTTGGTATCATGTCTTGCCATTTTGCCCTGCTGTGTAACTTTGTTTTTTTGCCTGAAATTCAACATAAAAACCTACAACGTTACATAACGTTTCAGAGCGTTGTGTAATGTTTTGTTTCATTTCTGTATTTTTTGCTTGATTGACTCAATCTCTTTGATTTAAATTTGCTATAAACTTAATAAAAATACCCTAGAGTATATAAAATTCTGATTCTTCATTGTTGGTATTTTCTTGAGCTTTCTTCTTGATTCTTGTAATTCATTTTTTGCTTGAATCAACCCTAAACAAAATATCTTACAAAAAGTTTGTTAAATTCAAGTTTAGTTTTACAAATCGACAAATACGAGATATTGCTTAGTACAACACAATCCACTTGCAAGAGAGAGCTTGTAAGAGAGAGGTAATAGTAGTAGTTAGGAGGTTAAGAAATACTAAGAAGTTATGGGTAGAGTATTTTGGAGGTACAGAATATTTAAGTAGTATATGTTGTAAATATATATATTTCGAGAAATTAATAAAATACTTTGTTTAGTTTAGTGTCTTCATATTTAATAGTTTATAATTCTCTACAATCAAGATCGTAGCAATTAATTAGAGTTTTAAACAAATAGTTAAACTTGACATGAATTGCACCAACAAATAGATGCTATTGGTTGGTTCATCCAAATTAAAATTCTTAGAAGTATGAAAATTCCGGAAGGCAACTTTCATAATTAGTACTTCTATTTTGATATGTTTTCCATATTAAGAAATTGTACTCAAATTATACAAATAGAGAGGAAAAAGAAGAAGAAGATAAATATGAGTAATCCTTAAAAAACATTCCCCAATTAATTAAACTATAAATAAATACAGGGAAACCAAAGGAAGAGAGGGTCGGACAATTAAATATCATAATATATAATAGCATCACATCCTCAAAAAATTTCCTTAGTTTCCCACCGAAACCTTTGATAATTTTGTTTTCTTAACGAATTTGTGCCGTATCATCACCCCTTAGTACTGCCCCATCAACGCAAGGTATTAGTGTTCTTTTTGCTTTTTGTTTTCCAGCTGAGACCGAAACCGCCTACTTAATTATTGTCCGCCTGTCCGGTACCAGAGAAGAAATAGAAACTGGTACCGGAACTTCAAAAGCAAGTAGCAACTATATTAATCATCTACATAAACTGTCTGGCACCACCAAATTGATCTGACACAGTGATGAGAAAATAACAATTAATCATCTACAACCATCTGCTAGATAATTCCATCGAAGGTTTAGTTATTAACGTTTAATTCCAGCAGTAAATGTCATTTGCATTTCTAATTGCAGTTTTCTTACTTACTGGCGTTGAGCTTATTTTCAATGATTTTCTAATATCCAGCAGCACACCTGTTTTCATTCTCTCCAGTTGGCAACCGTTAGTTAGATTGTCTTCTTTTATTTTTAGCACTTTTCAACTCAATAATATAATTAAGGATCGATATCGTTAGTTAGATTGTCTTCTAATTGCAGTATATGTCTCCTCGGTATTAATTAGATTTTGCAATTTCCCATTAATTGCAGGTGAATTAATTAATTAAACTATTAAAAGTTTGTAATCCTTGTGCATATATGCATGGCAAACTGGTCAGAGCTTCCCAGTGACATTATCGAGCACTTGACAAGCTTCCTGCCCATCCAAGACCGCCACCGGTTTGGCGCTGTATGTAAAAGTTGGGGCTATGCGGCAAAAGGAAAACGCCACCCTCCAGCTCGACAGATTCCGTGGCTGGCGTTGGGCGAGGACAAAGATACGAAGAAACGCAAGTTCTACAACCTCTCAGAAGACCGACATTACTACCTCGATGTCCCGGAGCTGCGTGGCAAGGTCCTTTGCGGCTCCAAGTATGGATGGCTTTTCACATTGGACCGCAAGTTGAACTTCCGTCTCGTCAATCCGTTGACAAGGGAATGCTATGACCTCCCTTATCCTCCTCCCTCTTTTGAGGGCTACTTTGATAATGATAAGCATGGTCTTGCACTCTATCTGGAAGCCGAAAGCGATAACGAAGAAGCACATGGGGAGATGAGGATGCAATTTGAAAATTTGCAGCGCATTCTGGTGGTCAAGGCCACTCTAGATTATGATCCGAGTAAGCGGTCAGATTTTACGGTTTTGATCCTTTATGGCGAAATTGAAACACCGTCCTTTTGGAGGCCGGGCAACGATGGCTGGACAAATATTCCTGACTTTCCTAGTTACCTGGATGATATTGCATTTTACAAGGGGAAGTTCTACGCTGTCAGCAGCCCAGTTTTTAACAAATACTCCGCAATCTACGCCATTGATGTCGGCTTGGAGCCTAAAGCTACACAAGTCGGGCCTTGTGTTCCATTACATGGCGACCCTAATTTTGTCATGGGGCTTACGAGTGAATATTCTTGTGCTGCCTACATAGTAGATTTAGATGGAGAATTCTTACTCGTGGAGAGGTTTTTGGAGATGTTTGAGCACAGGCTCACGACAGAATTTGTTGTCCATAAGCTCGACTTAGAGGAGAAAAGTTATACCACATGTCGACACATTGATAGACAAGCAATATTTTTGGGCTCCAACTCGGCGGTGGTCATCAGTCCTGACAAGTTTCCTTCTTGCACGAAAGATGCAATATACTTCACCGACATAGACTATGCTTACGTAGAGACGTACGGTGCTGAGGATCTTGGGATCTATAGGCTGATTGGAAACCACATCACCCCATATTACCCGTGTAACATCTTTCATGCTCCCCTAGCTGCACCGTTATGGTTCGCCCCTAATTAACCCGTGGTAACAGAAAGCCAATAATGAGCTTCACAGCAACATCTGAATAAGCTTAGTTTGCTTGTACCAGCAAATGCATCACCATATATATATATGGTTGTTGGTGGTGGTAATAGCATTCAATTTTTCATAACGAGGAATTAATATTAGTCGTTTAATTAAAACTCGTGCTTTGTTACCTAAACATTTAATTTGCATTGACCGTCGACCTATAAATTATAATGGTTTATGCTTTGAGGCTCTACAATTAAATTTTCAGATATTTTCTTGTTATTATTTCAATTTTACTTCAAATTTGCTGATTGACCAATTAAATGTTCTTTGGTTTCTTTTTTGGTTCTGGAAGTATTGGTTCAATATAGCATGCACAGATGATGTGATGTTTTGCAATATAAGTAATAAATTCTATTCCTGAGTGACGTAACTAGAATATTTTTCAGGAGAAAGACCTCACTAAATTTTTATGATATAAATTTTAAGTTCGTGTTATTAAAAGACAAAAAAATTTAACAATTATCAATTATCATAATCTGTTAAATAAATTATATAACAAAAATATTAAATTAAGTAGCAAAACACTTAATCGATGAAATGTTCTTCATGTCTTGAAGCCAAAATGAAACATAAAAAAACCTATATAAAAATGAAGAAACAATATTATAATTAATTCATATATCACAATCGTAATAATTATAAAATTTAATTAGAAAATATACCACTAATTATTAACTTCAGATAGATTTTCGAGTCTTCATGTTTTGAAAACGTTGCAAAATCCTTTCATCATCAATAGCAACGAAAATCTCTCTCTCAATATAGCAAACCATATTGTCATTCATCCATTCATCAGCCATCTTATTGCGCAACTCAGTCTTAATGATTTTCATTGCTGAAAATGCCCTTTCAACCGTTGTTGTTGCCACAGGTAAGATCAAGACCAACTCAATGAGGCGATATACCAATGGATAACACACATGTCTTTCGGTTTGAACCATTAGAATAGTCAAAGTTGCAATATCATGACAAGCTGAAAATTTCGAAGAATTTCTCACATTCGTAATGAATGTGCCGAGTTCACTTCTTAAAAATGTACAATCAACGAGTGAGAATTCAACAGAATAAATACTAGCAAGTTCAAGAAGTTTCCCATGACTCCCTTTGTATTAATGTATTATATTAATACAAGAAATCTATGTAAGTTTAGAGTAGACTAACTGAGTGCTTGTTGCTTGATCTTGGACGGCGCAAAACGAGAAGAAGAAAGATTACGAAACCCTTCGCGTTGGTGCAGGCAGCCCTCAGACGGTCAGAGGCTTCGCGTCTTCACGAGAATGACAGAGACAAATAAAGAATTGAGAAAAGTCCAAAAGTATTTTTGTATTCACGATTTATTTTGTACAATAACCTAAGAAAATTTAAAATTGAGAAGATGACTCAATTTTTTTTTGTCAATAAGTTCTTATAGAACATTACGGATCAAGACCACGACTTGAGCCCATGTGTGCCTCCCCACTGAATCTGCCCCTTGTCTCTTATCCATTTGCCTTGGAACCGGAAGCATCATTTTATTCTATTTCTTTTACTTCTATACAAATCATCAAACTCATGTGTTTATATCTGATGTAAGATTTTTTTGACAAACTTTTGTTACATTTTCATTTTGACAAAATATTCACAAAATTATGGTCAAGCAAAACTAGAACCTAACATAAAAACCAAATTATTGGCGTCTCGTGTTCTTATACAAATTCTTTTTATGTATACTTCTAACAATCGACTAAAAAAATTTCATTTCCAGGCAACGATCAACAGAACAGAAGGGATAAAGCCATGTTAGTAGTTCGTAGAGGAGATCTAGAGACGGAGTGAAGCCCTGGTATCGGAGATGATGCGGAATGGAGCCGGAGGACAGCGGGGTAGGCGGAGCGCGTGGAAGTTGACTGGGAGGTTTAGAGTTTACCGGGTTTCATGAATTTCATTTATTTTCTTTTCTATTGAACTGTCGACAAAGAGACGGATAATCAGGAACGAGATGGAGGGGTAATTTGAGTATTATGATTAATTTTATTTTTTTAAACAAGAAAAAATAATATAGTATTAGTGCCAAACATCTAAATAATTGAGGTTTAGATGTTTTGAGGTGGCAAGTATCTAAAATAGAAGTTTTGGAAAGACAAAAATCTATTTTTTTCTTACTTCTAATTTAGTTTTATTAATTTTTACATGAACCAATAATTTTAATTTATATTTTTCAAAATTAGCTAGAAAAATGCCCATTAATTACACAATCTTAAATTTTACATTGTTATGATATATATCTTTCAATTTCGACAAGTAATTTAATTTAACAATGAATTAATGTTTGACAAACAAAAAATGCATGCTAGAATTATTGTACAGTTGACTGCAGCGACAAGTGGCACAACAGAACCATAGTGCAAGTGAAATCTTATCACGCATCACTCTCTAAATTGGATTCCATGAGACGACTGGTTTATCCATTCCAATTAATTTACTGAATACAATATAAAATATAATATGTATGTCGTAAACACACTTCCCTAGCTATCGATTTGATTGAGTGATTGAGAATTGGAGAATTGAGAGAGAGAGAAGCAGAGAAAGAAAGAAAGAAAGAAACAAAAGCAGATGGAGCAGCGAGAGGCGCGCCATATCGTAGGAACGGTGTAATTCGTCGTTCTACTGTTGTTCATACCTTCACCACGTGCACTGTCACGCCTCTGCCTCTGCCATATATGTAGGCTCCATACTTCCTCTGTTTGTTGCTTCCATCTGCCTACATATATCATATGTATCGCAGTATGTATGTGTACAGTATATATATAGCTCTGAGATTTGATTGGGAGTGAATGAGGAGCTGAGAAGTATCAGAAATTGGCCACTGCTAGTGCTAGCTTCATTACAGGTAAATTGGTAACCTCATTTTCTTCCATGCTCTTCCAGTCTTCCTACACAAAATTATTTATTTATTTTATTCATCTATTCTAACTTCCAGCAAATTAAACTTCGCTACCTAGCTAGCTATATATATTGCTTTTGATAAGAAAATAATGCCTGCACCGAAACATCGATCCATCAGTATATGTAGTTACCAATCCAATCTTGGCAGAAAGCATTAGTTAATTAATTAATTAATTCGTTTTTCAAATAATATGAATATGGCAATGACCTATGGTAAAAGCAACTAATTCATGTGAATGGCTAGAGCTGTTTATTTCATTTTCATTTTCATTGAGAGAGAGAGAGAGAGAGAGGGGGGGGGGGGGGGGGTGATACCGGGCCCGGTATAGCTAGATTCAGTTCCCCTTCCCTTTGAATAATTACAAATTTGAGAGGTGATGTGATTGTGATGTTTGTTTCCTCTTTTAATTTGGAACTTGGAGCGTCAATTAATTACCAGTAAATCAAGACTGTAAGTGGTAAATGCAAGCGAGTAGTGAGTAGTGAGTAGGAATGTAGGATAAGTATGTTAAAGGGAGAGAAATGGTCAATGGTGTGGGATAATAAAAATGTGTGGGTATTAGTTTTCGTGGACCACTCATCTAAATCCCAAACACTAACAGTGAAATCAGTGATGCCCATTCCAACCCATGTGACCATCTATTCTATTCTATTCTATTCTATTCTATTCTATATATCGTAGCTACATTTTCAAGCATCGATTCACGCATTATTTGTCTACAAGGTTGATACTTTTGTGGATGAGAGACGTCTAGATCGTAGATATTTTTATTTGTTTTATCTTAAATCTACCCAAGAGAGCACATCATAATAATAATAATAATAATAATAATAATCTACACGTTACGTGATGAATAAAATGATGATAATGTTGCAATTTCAGGTTATTACCAGAACGACGAGCACATGGAAGACCACAAAGGAACATCTAAGTCGCCGCCACAGCTGATCCCGTCATTGCCACGAGATTCGCGCGGGTCGCTGGAAGTCTTCAATCCCGTTCCCGCGGCCTTCAAGCCTAAACCTCATCCCCAACCCTCTTCCCCCTTCGCCACGTGGCACTCGCCCACCCCTTCCGACCCCACCCTTCCATCCTGGCCCGCCATCACTTCCACCTCCACCTCCGACGATGTGGGCGTCGCCGCGAAGAGGGCCGCGGAGTGGGGCCTGGTGCTCCGCACGGACGAAGAGACGGGGAGGTTGCAAGGGGTGGAGGCGCGTCAGTCCGGCGATCGGTCCAACCGGTCGTCCGGCGGCGGCGCAGAGCGGTCGTACCGGTCGTCGAGCGAGGACGAAGAAGGGGGGAGGAGAGGGAATCTGCCGAGGGTGTCGGAGGAACTGAGAGAGGCGCTGTCGGCATTCCAACAAACATTTGTGGTGTCGGATGCCACCAGACCCGATTTCCCCATTCTCTACGCCAGTGCTGGATTTTTCAACATGACGGGCTATACATCTAAAGAGGTCGTTGGCAGAAACTGGTATGTATCATGCTCATGTATGCAGTATGGCTGCTGCTTGCTATAGTGCTATTCCTATTCCTATTCCTATTCTATATATATGTTGATGTTCATATCATTACTCTTACATTCTCCTCCTGTCCTGTCCTGTCATATAAAATAAAGCCGATTCCTTCAAGGCGCTGGTACTGACATGGATGAGATAGCCAAAATAAGAGAGGCACTTGCATCTGGGACAAGCTACTGCGGCCGCCTATTAAATTACAAGAAAGACGGCACCCCCTTTTGGAATCTTCTGACCATTGCACCTATCAAGGATGAGCAAGGCAATACTCTCAAGTTTATCGGGTCAGTTTTTCATTTCACATATCTCCTCACAACAAACTTTATTTTTTAACTGCTTCAACCCATTCCATTATTCCTGAGGGTTGTTACCCGACCTAAGCCTTTACTCTTGAAAGTTGGATTTCACTGTCACTACTGAATATTTTTGCACATTGTATTCTTAAAGTATGCAAGTGGAGGTCAGCAAATACACAGAAGGGAGTAAAGATACAATTGTACGGCCAAATGGGTTACCTGAATCGCTCATCCGGTATGATGGTATGATACAACAGAATCTCATGCTGCTCTCAAACTGAGTTCATTCTTTCCATTTAAATTCATAAAAAAAATGTTTTGTTATGATTTTTCAGAAAGGCAAAAGGACAAGGCACGTAGCTCGCTCTCAGAGCTTATGATCGCCGTGAAACAGCCTCGCTCATTTTCTATGTCTGATTCGGTAAACCTTCCATTTCGAAGAAAATCAGAAGGTAGTGGAGAGTTTTCTACTGGCAGGAGAAATTCGGATAGTGGCCCTCCTAGTAGACGAAATTCAGGTGGGGGCACAAGGAGTTCGTTGCATAAGATCAGCGAGGTGCCAGAGAAAGTGCCTAAAAAATCTCGAAAATCTGGCCTACTATCTTTTATGGGGTATGTTCCTGAAATTGAAATCCCTTTTCTTTCAAGGTTATTCAAGCAGTCTTTTGGATGACCTCTAGAAGACAGACCCCAGAGAAGTGGCAGAATATTGACAATTTTCCCATCCCCAAACTTTGGCTATCTCTTCTAATTATAGTCTAAGAGAACTCGAATTAAGCCCCACTAAATTTATTCTGATATGAAAAATAATTTGTTGAATAAATATGAAAAACAAAATAATAATTTTAAGGTTAAGATCTTTAGTTTTATCTGCTTGGCATTGTAACAGTCAAATGACCAATGCAAGTAGCAAAAGGAGTTACCAACTTGCTTGCAATATCTTTTAGTTATGTAACTACAGCTATCTATTAGATTGATATAATGATCCATGTGCCTTTGTGAAAATATCTCATGTCTTCTTCTAATTTTCTACTTTCTTTTTCCTAGTATCCTAGATTAAACTTTAGTGGAAGTTCCTTTCTACATGTCACATTCAAAGCTGATTAGTGAAACAATTGTGAACAGATATGATTGGTTAGATGCAAAATTGGTCAGGTCAATTTAGTCATTTCTTTCTCTTAGTCTAAAGTTAGCGCTAAAACTGGTTGTTTTTGCATATAACCAAAATGTGCATGCTGCCTTTTGCACATTGTGGTATTGTTCTTCAGTGAGAAAAATAATTCTTATTTTTTGCCTGATTTTTTTCTATTCCTAGTTTGCTTGGTCTAGGCCAAGGAAATACAGGTCAGCGGGAAATTGATGCTGCAATGGAAGAAAAACCCAACATGGATCCATTGAACCCGATATTAGAGAGTGATGATGAGAGGCCAGAGAGCTTTGATGATGAGTTAAGAAAGAAGGAGATGAGGAAAGGCATTGATCTCGCGACCACCCTTGAAAGAATTGAGAAGAACTTTGTCATTACTGATCCCAGACTCCCTGATAATCCCATTGTAAGAAATCAAAGTGTCATTTTGGTTCCTTACTTTTGTTTGTTAGTTTTGCAAATAATCCCCTTTATTGTATTTGCAAGTTGCAACTAACACAGTAGCACCCATATAATTAAGATATCTCCAGTAGCACTCAAGCCCAACTTTACAAAGATTCCCCCCTTTTTTTTTGTTCTTCTTTATCTACCAGAAGAACAAATTAGCTGAAATTAAGCAAAACAAAATAATACCGGTTGGTAGTTTAAATGGCACACTTTTTCCTATAGATTTGATTAAGCTAGTGTGAAATGGTCATGTGCAATTTAGTCTTATTTTGCTAATGACATGCTAGCAAAGTTTACAAATATGGTAATGAAAATATGCAAAATGAATCGATCTTGTTTCTAAGCATGCACACAGATGAAAAGTCAAGAAAATGTTGTTCATGTTACTATACAAATTACAGATCAAAAGACTTGAGTAATGTTGTTTTTCATCTGTTAGATATTTGCATCTGATAGTTTTCTGGAATTGACCGAGTATAGCCGGGAGGAGATATTGGGCAGAAATTGCAGGTATGCAACATGTCAAAAATATGGAATTGAACACACATTACCATTCTGTATCTCTCTTGTTATTATGCATCTTTCATTTTGTTTTCGAATGTATTGTTAGATTTCTCCAAGGCCCTGAAACGGACCTGGACACAGTTAGAAAGATAAGAGATGCCATAGACAACCAAAGGGATGTCACTGTTCAGCTCATAAATTACACTAAAAGTGGTATGCTAACTTCTTTTTATTGCGAAAAGATGAACTAAAACTTCAAAGACCGATGTGAAAACAGTTGTGACTGTTTTGGATTTTTCAGGTAAAAAGTTCTGGAACCTTTTCCACTTACAACCAATGCGTGACCAGAAGGTAATATTTCAGTAAGAGACAGCATTTCTATTTGCTTGATTATTCTTCCTTCATTTCCGAGCTTTTAGGTATTTTTTTGTGTTTTAACAGGGTGAAGTACAATACTTTATCGGGGTGCAATTGGATGGAACAGAGCACGTAGAGCCCCTTCACAACTGTATTCCCGAGGATACAGCAAAAGAAGGCGCTAAGCTGGTACAATGTCTTTCCCCTTTATTTACTGATCCACTAATATAAATCAGTAAATGTCGATAAATTGACCTCCTAAGGATATGTAACTTATTTGAAGGCAGAAAGTCAATATCTTAGAATAGAGAAACCAAGTATCAGCTTGGGTACTGATTTTTCTATAGCTGCACCATTCAGGACATAACCAAAGTATGTCTAATATCACTATTTAGATTGTAAAAAGCCTATAAAGTACTGAATACAATTTTATAATGTAAAAAGCCTTAGCCAATCTTGTGCGCTTCTATATAAATAGTATGTCTAATATCACTATTTAGATTGTATGTCTGAGCTGTTTTCATTTGCTTATATGAATTATTGCACGTATGGCTTGTCATAGTTTTTTCATTCTTTAATATCCCATCCATGATTGTGAATATTGGCTAATTTTCTTTGTTCATGAATTTAGGTAAAAGAAACAGCAGATAATGTGAATCAAGCTGTAAAAGAACTTCCTGATGCTAATATGGTAAGATGTCACATGTTCCCTGTTTGTTATTTATCTTAATAGCATATATAATGTCAATTTAGTTTGACTTCCCGTTTTTTCAATCTTTTTTAGACACCAGATGATTTGTGGACTAATCACTCGAAGACCGTGATTCCAAAACCTCATATGAAGAGCAACTCCTCGTGGATAGCTATTGAGAAAGTTTGTTTTTTATATTTAAATTTTGCATATAGTCGGTAATGCCCATCTAGTCTTAGACAAATAGCACATTCTGTATGCTATTCACTTTTTCGAAATTTTGTTCGGTATATACTTTATACCTTGAATTAGTTCAGACTAGGTAATTGGATATTGCTGCAATTTCTTTCAGATTCTAGAGATTGGAGAACAAATCAGCTTGAAGCATTTCAGACCTGTTAAACCATTGGGATCTGGGGACACTGGAAAGTAATAAACTTTTCACTTCCGAAAATTAAAATTAGGCAAAAACTTGGGTACACCATTCTATGTGCTCCGTTTACTCCGGTCAATCCATACCATTCAAATACATTAAAATTCGCACTATATATTTCAATCAAATGATAAGGATTGAGTGGAGTATCCAAAGAGCACCTAGAATGGTGTACCTAAGTTTTTGCCATAAAATTATTAACTGGGAAAAGAAAATTCTCATACCATATTTTATCAGGTTCTGTAGGTTATTTTAAAAAATTGTGATGCAACTCTGGGTTCTTATATATTATGTTTGCTTATGGTTTTCATCTTTGGAACCAGTGTGCACTTAGTGGAATTGATGGCAACAGGACAACTGTTTGCAATGAAGGCCATGGATAAAAATGGCATGCTTAACCGTAACAAGGTCTCTCTCTCTCTATCTATCTGCCTATGCCTATCTATCTACCAGTCCTCCCTTCTATCCTGTATAAAGTTATATATATATATATAGGGATAAGCTATTGTGAAAACGTTTGCACTTCGGCCGAAGCCGAAGTGCAAAAGTTACACATTTTATAATTTTTTGAGATCAAAATTTAAATTTAAGTTGTTCAACAAATTCTTCTTCTCAAAATCTTGTAGGAAATCAAATTTCATGATTTTTGGAGCTTTCTAGCTATTTTTTAAAAACAGTCCAGTTTAATATTAAAAAAAATGACATTTTCAATATTGTTTTTCAAAATTATTTAAAAAATAGCTAGAAAGATCCAAAAATCATGAAATTTGATTTTCTACAAGATTTTGAGATGAAGAATTTATTGAGCAACTCAAAAAGTTATAAAATGTGTAACTTTTGCACTTCGACCGAAGTGCAAACGTTTTCACAATAGTCTATCTCTCTCTATATATATATGTATATATATATATATATATATATATATATATATATATATCTTTCTGCACTATATATCTTTCTACTTTGCAAAGTAGAATAGACTAACTCTCTCTCTCTATATATATAAATATATGAGGAGGAATTCGTAGCCGTCTAACTTCCAATCGCTCGCAACTGCTCCATGATAGCAAATGTAAATGATCGATTTAGATCATTGAAAATATTTTCCATACTAATATAGATTTGGAAACCAAATTTTTACATTTTTTGAAATTTATTTACTATTTTATTGGATGGATTGAAAATTTATTTATCTAACGATTTACAAACATTTAATTTTCAACCCATCCGATAAAATAGTAAAAAATTAAAAAAAAAATGTAAATTTTGATCTCCAAGTCTATATTAGTATGGGGAATATTATCAACTGTCCGGATCGACCATTTACACTTGATATGATAGGGCGGTTGTGAGCGGCTACAATATGGATAGCGGCTACGGATTCCTCCTATATATGTATATGTATGTATGTATGTATGTATATATATATAGAGAGAGAGAGAGAAATGTTATTGTGCATTATGAAGCCGTAATTAGTTTTGGCATCATACTCAAATTTCAAATAAGAAAATTTGAAACAATCGATCCAAATCGTCTAATGTGATCTCCATATTGAAATCTTACTAGAGACCAAATTTTTCATTTTTTAGATTTTTTTTACTATTTTTTAGAGGGGTAAGAAATTTTGTTGATATACTAATTTCTAAATCATCCAATATGGCTCATTTTGCACCCCTCTAAAAAATAGTAAAAAATTCTAAAAAATGAAAATTTTAGTTTATAATAAGATTTCAATATGGAGATCATATTGAACGGTTCAGATTGACCGTTTGAATTTTCAAATTTAAAATTTAAATGTGATGCCAAATATAGTCTTTGACTTCGTAATGCACCATAGCATATTTCTATCTATATCTATATCTATATCTATATCTATATCTATATCTATATCTATATCTATCTATCTATATATATATATATATAGAATCCGGCTAACGTACTAACATTAGCAAAACCAAAAACGTGCTAACGGATGCTTATTTCAAATTCCAAATCACAAACGGTCGATCCGAACCGTTGAAATTGTTGTTCATATTAAAACTTACGTAGGAACCAAATTTTACATTTTTTTCGAATTTTTTTATTATTTTATCCGAGACATTGAAAATGAATTAATCTAACGATTCAGAAAAACTTCCAATTTCAACCCATTGTTAAAATGCCTCGGATAAAATAGTAAAAAAATTCAAAAAATGAAAAATTTGGTCCCAACGTAGGTTTTAGTATAGACAAAAATTTCAACGGTTCGGATCGGCTGTTTGTGATTTGGAATTTGAAATATGCATTCGTTAGCACGTTTTTGATAACGTTAGTACGCTAGCCGGATTCTATATATATATATATATGCACTATACAAAATATATGTCATATATTTCTGCTAATTTATTCTCCCTCCCCCCTTGCTCTAACTTACAGGTTCATAGAGCAACAGCTGAAAGACAAATTCTTGACTTGTTAGATCATCCTTTTCTCCCCACTTTATATGCATCTTTTCAGGTAAAAACTAGCAGCGACATTTTTTTTTGTTCAAGAAGTACCCAAAGCAGTGACGCTTTTTTTTTTTCCTTTCACATTGTTTTTCAGACTAAGACACACATATGTCTAATAACTGATTACTGCCATGGTGGAGAGCTATTTACGCTCTTAGACAGGCAACCACAAAAGGTCCTGCGGGAAGATGCTGTTAGGTCAGCACCTATTTAAATCAATATGTTGCGTTGACTTGAAAAGGAACAAGTATCATTGCTTCTTTTCTTTTTCATGTGTAGATTTTATGCTGCTGAAGTGGTCGTTGCACTTGAATACCTTCATTGTCAAGGTATGAAATGATTAGTAAATACTTATTTGTTTTGAAAAGAAATCCATTTCTAAGGAATTCTGATGTACATCTCATTTCACATTTATTTTTAATTGCAGGTATAATATATCGTGATCTCAAGCCAGAAAATATATTGCTACAGAGAGATGGCCATATCTCTCTTACTGATTTTGACCTTTCTTGCCTCACATCGTGTAGACCACAGGTATTCATGGTCCTTTTTGACACATGAACTTGGCTACCCTTAATTTAACATATTTATGTTCACTAATTTATATTTCCTATTCCTTTTTAGCTCTTGCTTCCAGAAGGGGAAGAGAAGAGAAAGACCAAAAAGAAGAGGATACCTCCAATTTTCGTGGCTGAACCAATGAGAGCCTCAAATTCCTTTGTTGGTACTGAAGAGTACATCGCACCGGTACATTCTCTCTCAGTTCTTTATCTTTTAAATGTTGCAATGGTACAGTTTGTTCCCACCATCCTTTTCTTGCCTCTCTCTCTCTCTTTGAATGCTTGGCAGAAGCTGCCAAGTGCTCTCTCTCTCTCAGAGGCCGCTAGCTCTCTTTTTCTGCTCCAACACATCCATCCAGCAGAGATTTGCATGCAACTAGAGATTTCCACAACTTTACACATTTGTTCTTTTTTCAGGAGATCATCACTGGAGCTGGACATACTAGTGCAGTTGACTGGTGGGCCCTAGGTAAGTGTTCTTTGCTTATTTCATATGGTGAACTTACCATTTTTGTATCTCATTCTTCATGCGTGCGTCATAAAGTTGTCCTGTATTTTATAAGAATTAATCTTCTCCTCACATGCTGGGGGGAACTTTTTCATAACTCTTCTAGCTTAAATTTTTCAGGAAATGGAGAACAACTAAAAATTATTTTGATTTGAGAAAAAGTTAGATGGGAGTCTCTAAAACATCTACGACCTTCATCTATTAGTAATCATAAAGAGAGGGGGAATGACTTGAAATCGTTTATTATGACAATTTTGATGATGAATTTTAAAAACAATCCATATAGAATTGGAAACCCCCCCCCCCACCAAACACCCTACACATGCACGCGCGCCTTATCATAAATTGTAGTATTGTCTATAATATCAATTAAATAATTAAAATTGACCAGTCTAGTGATCAGTGGTCAACCAGGTGTTGATGTCGTATTCCTATTTTACACAAGAAGGTTCAAACCCCTGACTTCCCTTCCCCAGCATTTAAATTGACAATTATATTCTTTTTACAGGAATACTGTTGTATGAAATGTTATATGGTTACACACCTTTTCGAGGAAAGACTCGACAAAAGACCTTCGCAAATATTCTACAAAAGGATCTTAAATTCCCAGCTAGCATCCCGGTAAATAAAAAAGTGCTCCTTTTGATTTATTTCTTGTAAAATAAAAGGTTAAACATTAATGTATATTTTTCTTTTAATTTTATAATAGGTGAGCTTACCAGCAAGACAGCTGATGTATCGGTTACTGCATCGGGACCCACTAAACAGACTTGGTGCATACGAAGGAGCAAATGAAATTAAACAACATCCATTCTTCAAGGGAGTAAAGTGGGCTCTTGTTCGATGCATGGTCAGCTTAATATTCTAAATTATCCCTGTTTCATGCTTTTTATCAAATTCATATAAACATGGAAGTCATAAACAAAATTTTAGTCCTCTCATTTGATACTTATTTGAATTGTCAGAGGAGAATACATCCATCTCATTGAAGTTATTGAAAATGTCTACATGTAAGGGATGCATTTCTTCTGTTTATGCAATCCAATTGCACGCTTTATGCATCTCTCAGAAAAACATCACATTTCTAGTTGAAAATATGAAACATGGTGGTTTTTATGTGCAGAAGGGCATCAGTTACTATCATTGATAAAATTATGAACTGTAGTTCAGCAATTTCAATTTGTAATCTTCCTTTATATTCAAATGTATTCTTTTTAACTAAAATCTGTTTTGTTTTTTAAATGTAAATGCTAGGCACCACCAAAACTTGATGCACCACTATTTGATGAAAACATTTCAAAAGAAACTGAAGCACAAGAAGTTGATACACAAGTTGATGTGTTCTAAGTTCTGACAGGTAACTTTTATTTCATAATTTGAGAAAAAAAATACAAGTATGAAAACAGCTGCATATATACTTTTTCTTTATTTGATAATCTCATATATGCAGTTGGGTTTTTTCTTTTTATTTTTACAGATCTGTAATCTGCGTATCTTAGATATGTGATCTGTTTTGAGCGGGCTCGGTCAAGATTCAGGGAGGAATGTTCTCCGTGTATCTTAGTTCTTGTTTATATTTTCCCCCCTTCACTTTGTATCTTTTGTAATTTACCCTGAATGAAACTTTGTTGTGTGATTAGAATTCTGATATCCTAAATAATAGTTTTAACAATATTTCCTGAGTTCTGTTTGGATTCGTTATGATTTCTTTGTTGATTTTAAGATATCTTGGAACATTCTTCTTGATGCAATTGTTGTATGAATTCAAGAAAAACTCCTCCGAGTTTACAACTCATGATGATTTCTAGAGTGATAATATTATATACGAAGGAACAAACCCAAACAGAGAAATTGCAAGTCAAGTGAGATGGGTGACCAGGCTTACAAAATCTGAAATTCTCCTTATATATAATACATACTATATATCATATTTGATATCGATATCGATTTTATTATGCATTTTTAGTTGAGTTGTCGTGTATATTATTTGAGTTATTATGCATGTTATTTTTTATAATGAAATAGTTATACATGTTATTGATTTTATTATGCATCTTTAGTTGAGTTATTGTACATATTATTTGAGTTATTATGCATGTTATTTTTTGTAATGAAATAGTTATACATGTTATTTTTTATACTTAAATAATTATGGTATAACATGTATAATAACTCAAATAATGTGCACGATAATTCAACTAAATGTGCATAATAAAATCGGTATCGATAGTTGATATCAAATGTAGTATCTATGAAACATTATCCTTCAGTAATTGATAGAGCATATATATTTTTTTAGAGAATCTATATGTTGGTTCTTGAACTTTTGCCCAAAAACCAAATTGGTCACCGTTTTCATTTGCACTAATTTGGTCCTTGATTCATTGACAAATGAAGGTTTATGAATTAACTTTAATTTTAAGAAAAATTCAAAAAAATGTTTTTTTTTTTGTAAAAGTTAAGGACGAAATTGGTGCAAAAACAAAAGTTTGATGATTGACAAGAGAATCCTTCTTTTTAAAAAAAAGAAAAATTAAATAATATTTCTTGAAAGTTAAATGTACGTTGAAATTACCCCGGAGACCAAGAAATTTTGGATTTCCTCCGTCTTTTTGTTTCAAAATAGCTCCTAGTTTCCGGTTACATCAAGAGAGATGAAAGAAGAGAATTCTTACAGGAGAGATATTTGAGACGGATGGATAATCAAATGTGGCAAAGTAACGGTCTAAGTTTACAACACAATATAAGATAAGAATGATCTATTTGACAACACAAGATAGATCATCAAACAAAAGTAAAAACAAGAATTACAGCGGATTGACAATTAGACAATAGCTAGTTATCCTAAACACTCTTTCAGGTGTAGATGCTTTGAAGGAGAAAACTTCAGCGCTCTTTGAGGTGCTCTAAGCGTGCTTGTAAACTTGGAAATTGCTTTAGTCTGCTGGGATGCTGGTACTAAGTTTACATAGGTAGCACATCTTTGAAGTCTTGAAATCTTGATCAGGGTTGCTTTCGTTACAGAAATTAACCAACCCGTTGTGACAGGTCAGCACCTTTTCAAAAATGTCCTTGTCTACGTCTCTGACTGGCTTCTGGGCCCATTTCTTCATTAACCCGTTGTGACGGGTGAGCAATCTGTTATGACGGGTTGGCAATCCGTTGTGACGGGTGTTGGTTGCGTTACAGTAACACATCTCTCTGCCAAATCCTCTTTCGACCTCTTCTCATCGAGAATCTGTTACAATGCCTTTGGAACCCGTTGTGGCGGGTTGACTACCTGTTGTGACGGGTTGGCTATCTATTATGACGAGTTTGCTTATATTATAGTAAAGGAAGCCTTTGTGAGGCTTTGTTCTGCTTGCTACTCATGTCATCATGCTCCTCTTGACTTGTACATGCTATTGAGAGCCTTTGTTATGCTCAATTGTACATGTATAAACCTGCAACTCATCAAAACTCAATTGTGTAAGGTTGGTACTGATTTGCTTTGCAAATTATCAAATCAAAGAAGAGTTTTAAGTTAACAGACTCAGGGTGTGTTTGCAAGAAGAAGGTTTAAGAAAAAAGCAAGAGGTGTGGGACATCTCATGTCAATTGCATCTCCAAGGAACAATGGGTCAAGGAGAAGCAGATGTTGGAGAAGAGGTACTCAGACCAGAGGGTGGAGGAACGGGTCGCTGAGCCGGTTCAGATACTATTGCGAGAGATGTGACAATAAGAGCAACTGATCAAGCCAACACATCCTGCTAATTGCTTTTCTTGCCAATCCAATGTAGTTATCCAGGTGGGTCCAAATAATATGACTCCATATACATTTCAAAATGTTGAGGTTAAAGCTCCATATAATTTTAAAATACTAGCATGTCTTATTTAACTAATTATCAAGTACAATGAGCTGATTTATTCATCTTTTAATGTGTATAGCCATGTAAATTGCAATCTCTTCCTTCTGAATCGCTACTACCGTGCACCGCCAACCCCTCCAGCCAGATCAGGTAAGAATTAGTATCGACATAGTAGAGGGTGATTGACACGATTAGTATCCTCCTTATCCGAATGGAGACGATGGGGCTCGGCTTGCTGAGAAAGTTAGATATTTTATTGCTTGGCCGGTAACTGGTTAAGGAGGTAATTCTAATTTGACCACTTTATAAGTGAATTAAGCATCTAATTACTATCTACGAAACTACAGACTAATTTTATTACGACCTATTTTTTGACATCTACCACAGATGACACCTACGAAACCAGCTAAGCTGGTTGAGGTTGAGCAACAAGTGCCAATTGTAACGTCTGCTTTGGATCGAGTCCCGCTTGTTCCTAATGCAATGTTGCAGCTCCTCGACGAGTAATGCATCTTAATGCACTCCATTTTTATGGCCCAACCTGAGAGTTATTTTCATATTAAAGTACCTTTTCAAGAAGATGACTTCTCTTGTGTTAGCAAATTGATTGTGAATGTCGTGAACCTGATTGATGTTAAAGCAAGATTGGGCCAACGTCATGTCTACTTATATCATTTATGGGTGGCAGACATTCAAGAAAACACCACAAAACATTTTATCTGGCTACGAGAAGTATTTATGATCTGAGAACTTCAGTTATGGGAGATAACCATTCAAGAAAATACCACAAAGCATCTTATCCCGCTACGAGAAGTGTTTCTAATCAGAGTACTTCAATTATGGGTGGCAATATTTCAAGAGAACTCAAAACCTTTCAAGAAACCACCACGAATAAGCGTAGAATGCCACTCTAAGCACTTCATGTCTGATTACATCATTTATGGGTGGCAAGCATTCAAGAAAGCACCACAAAGCATCTTATCCCGCTACGAGAAGTTTTTCTAATCAGAGTACTTCAACTATGGGTGATAATATTTTAAGAGAACTCCAAACCTTTCAGGAAACCACCACGAAGAAGTGTAGAATGCCACTCTAAGCGCTTCATATATGATTACAACATTTATGGGTGGAAAACATTCAACAAAACACCACAAATCATTTTATACCGCTACGGAAGTGTTTTAGATCCGACTAGTTCATCCATGGGTGATAACCATTCAAGAAAACACCACAAAGCACCATATCCTACTACGAGAAGTGTTCTTGATATAATTACCTCATTTACGAGAGGTAACCTTCCAAAAACTCTGAACCTTTCATAAAACCACCACGAAGAAGTATAGAATATCATTCCAAGTGCTTCATGTTTGATTACTTCATTTATGGGTGGTAAACATTCGAGAAAACACCATAAAGCATCTTATCCTGCTACGAGAAGTGTTTCTGATCTGAGTACTTCATTTATGGGTGGCCTTTCAAGAGAACTCCAAAATTTTCAGGAAATCACCACGAAGAAGCGTAGAATGCCACTATAAGCGCTTCATGTCTGATTACTTCATTTGTAGGTGGCAAACCTTCAAGAAAACACCACAAAGCATTTTTATCCTGCTATAAGAAGTGTTTTCTGATCTGAGTACTTCAGTTATGGGAGATAACCATTCAAGAAAATACCACAAAGCTCCAGCTACAAGAAGTGTTTCTAATCGGAGTACTTTGATTATGGATGGTAATCTTTCAAGAGAACTCCAAACCTTTTAGGAAACCACCATGAAGAAGCGTAAAATGCAACTCTAAGCGCTTCATGTCTGATTACTTCATTTGTGGGTGATAAACATTCAAGAAAACACCACAAAGCATTTTATCCTGCTACGAGAAGTGTTTCTGAACTGAGTACTTCAATTTTGGGAGATAACCATACAAGAAAACACCACAAAGCATTATCCCACTACGAGAAGTGTTTCTAATCGGAGCACTTCGATTATGAGTTGTAATCTTTCAAGAGAACTCCAAACCTTTCAGGAAATTACCATGATGAAGCGTAGAATGCCACTCTAAACGCTTCAAATCTGATTACATTATTTATGGGTGGCAAACATTCAAGAAAACACCACAAAGCATTTTATCCTGCTACGAGAAGTGTTTATGATCTGAGTACTTTAGTTATGGGAGATAACCATTCAAGAAAACACCACAAAGCATCTTATCTCGCTACGAGAAGTGTTTCTCATCATAGTACTTCAATAATGGGTGGCAATCTTTCAAGAGTATTCAAAACCTTTCAAGAAACCATCACGAATAAGCATAGAATGCCACTCTAAGCACTTCATGTCTGATTACTTCATTTATGGGTGGCAAACATTCAAGAAAACACCACAAATCATTTTATCCTGCTACGAGAAGTGTTTCTAATCATACTACTTCAACTATAGATGGTAATCTTTTAAGAGAACTCCAAACCTTTCAGGAAACAGAATGACACTCTAAGCGCTTCATGTCGGATAACATCATTTATGGGTGGCAAACATTCAAGAAAACACCACAAAGCGTTTTATCCCGCAACGAGAAGTGTTTCTGATCCGAGTAGTTCATCTATGGGTGATAACCAAGCAAGAAAACCACCACAAAGCACCATATCCTACTACGAGAAGTGTTCCTGATATAATTACCTCATTTATGAGTGGTAACCTTCCAAGAAACCTCTGAACCTTTCATGAAACCACCACGAAGAAGTATAGAATACCATTCTAAGTGCTTCATGTTTGATTACTAAATTTATGTGTGGTAAACTTTCAAGAAAATACCGCAAAGCATCTTATCCTACTACGAGAAGTGTTTCTGATCCGAGTGCTTCAGTTATGGGAGATAACCATTCAAGAAAACACCACAAAGCATTATCCCGCTACGAGTAGTATTTCTAATCGGAGTACTTCGATTACAGGTGGTAATCTTTCAAAAGAACTCCAAACCATTCAGGAAACCACCAAGAAGAAGCATAGCATCTTATCCTACTACATTTATGGGTGGTAAACATTCAAGCAAACAACGCAAAGCATCTTATCCTGCTACGAGAAGTGTCTCTGATCCGAGTACTTCATTTTTGGGTGGTAACCATTCAAGAGAACTCCAAACCTTTCAGGAAACCACCACGAAGAAGCGTAGAACGCCACTCTAAGCGCTTCATGTCTGAGTACTTCATTTGTGGGTGGCAAACATTCAAGAAAACAACACAAAGCATTTTATCCTGCTATAAGAAGTGTTTCTGATCTGAGTACTTCAGTTATAGGAGATGATTAATCAAGAAAACACCACAAAGCATTATCCCGCTACGAGAAGTGTTTCTAATTAGAGTACTTCGATTATTGGTGGTTTTCTTTCAAGAGAACTTCAAACCTTTCAGGAAACCATCATGAAGAAGCGTAGAATGCCACTCTAAGCGCGTCATGTCTGATTACATCATTTATGGGCAAACATTTAAGAATACACCACAAAACATTTTATCTTGCTACGAGAAGTGTTTCTGATATGAGTACTTCAGTTATGGAAGATAACCATTCAAGAAACACCACAAAGCATTTTATCCCGCTAAGAGAAGTGTTTCTAATCAGAGTACTCCAATTATGGATGGCCATCTTTCAAGAGAACGCTCAAAACCACTCAACAAACCACCACTCTAAGCATAGAATGCCACTCTAAGCACTTCATGTCGGATTACTTCATTTATGGGTGGCAAACATTCAAGAAAACACCACAAAGCATCTTATCCCGCTACGAGAAGTGTTTCTAATCAGAGTACTTCAACTATGGTGGTAATCTTTTAAGAGAACTCCAAACCTTTCAGGAAATCACCACGAAGAAGTTAAATGTCACTCTAAGCGCTTCATGTCTGATTACAAAGCATTTTTATCCTGCTACGAGAAGTGTTTATGATCTGAGTACTTCAGTTATGGGAGATGACCATTCAAGAAAACACCACAAATGATCTTATCCCGCTACGAGAAGTGTTTCTAATCAGAGTACTTCAATTATGGGTGGCAATCTTTCAAGAGAATTCAAAACCATTCAAAAGACCACCACGAATAAGCATAAAATGCCACTCTAAGCATTTCATGTCTGGTTACTTCATTTGTGGGTGGCAAACATTCAAGAAAACACCACAAAGCATCTTATCCATCTACGAGAAGTGTTTCTAATCAGAGTACTTCAACTATGGGTGGTAATCTTTTAAGAGAATTCCAAACCTTTCAAGAAACCACCACGAAGAAGTGTAGAATACCACTCTAAGCACTTCATGTCGGATTACATCATTTATGGGTGGCAAGCATTCAAGAAAACACCACAAAGCATTTTATCATGCTACAATAAGTGTTTCTGATCTGAGTACTTCGTCTATGGATGATAATCATTGAAGAAAACACCACAAAGCATATCTTACTACGAGAAGTGTTCTTGATATGATTACTTCATTTAAGAGTGGCAACCATCCAAAAAACTCTAAACCATTTATAAAACCACCACGAAGAAGCCTACTACATTTATGGGTGGTAAACATTGAAGAAAACACCGCAAATCATCTTATCCTATTACGAGAAGTATTTCTGAGGCGAGTATTTCATTTATGGGTGGTAACCTTTCAAGAGAACTCCAAACCTTTTAGCCACCACAAAGAAATGTAGAATACCACTCTAAGAGCTTCATTACTATTACTTCATTTATGGGTGGTAAACATTCAAGCAGACAACACAAAGCATCTTATCCTGCTACGAGAACTGTCTCTGATACGAATACTTCATTTATGGGTGGTAACCATTCAAAAGAACTCCAAACATTTCAAAAAACCACCACGAAGAAGCGTAGAATGCCGCACTAAGCACTTCATGTCTGATTACTTCATTTGTGGGTGGCAAACATTCAAAAAAACACCACAAAGCATTTTATCCTGCTACAAGAAGTGTTTCTGATCTCAGTAATTCTGTTATGGGAGATAACCATTCAAGAAAACACCACAAAACATTATCCCGCTACGAGAAGTGTTTCTAATAAGAGTTCTTCAATTATGGGTGGCAATCTTTCAAGAAAACTCAAAACCTTTCAAGAAACAACCACAAATAAGCGTAGAATGCCACTCTAAGCACTTCATGTCTGATTACTTCATTTATGGGTGGAATCATTCAAGAAAACATCACAAAGCATCTTATACCGCTACCAAAAGTGTTTCTAATCAGAGTACTTCAACTATGGGTGGTAATCTTGTAAGAGAACTCCAAACCTTTCTGGAAACCACCACGAAGAAGTGTAGAATGCCACTCGAAGCACTTCATTCTGATTACATCATTTATGAGTGGCAAACATTCTAGAAAACACCACAAATCATTTTATCATGCTACGAGAAGTGTTTCTGATCTGAGTACTTCATTTTTGGGTGGTAACCTTTCAAGAGAACACCACAAAGCATATCTTACTACGAGAAGTGTTCTCGATATGATTACTTCATTTATAAGTGCTAAATATTCAAGAAAACTCTAAACCTTTCATGAAATCAGCACGAAGAAGCATAGCATCTTATCCTACTACATTTATGGGTGGTAAATATTCAAGAAAACACCGCAAAGCATCTTATCCTACTAAGAAAATTGTTTCTGATGCGAGTACTTCATTTATGGGTGGTAACCTTTCAAGAGAACTCCAAACCTTTCAGGAAACCACCAGAAAGAAATGTAGAATACCACTCTAAGTGTTTCATGACTATTACTTCATTTAACGGTGGTAAACATTCAAGCAAACAACGCAGAGAATCTTATCCTGCTACGAGAAGTGTCTCTGATCCGAGTACTTCATTAATGAATGGTAACCATTCAAGAGAACTCCAAACATTTCAGAAAACCACCACGAAGAAGCGTAGAATGCCACACTTAGCGCTTCATGTCTGATTACTTTATTTGTGGGTGGCAAACATTCAAGAAAACAACACAAAGCATTTTATCCTGCTAAAAGAAGTGTTTCTGATCTCAGTAATTCTGTTATGGGAGATAACCATTCAAGAAAACACCACAAAACATTATCCCGCTACGATAAGTGTTTCAAATAAGAGTTCTTCCATTATGGGTGGCAATCTTTCAAGAAAACTCAAAACCTTTCAAGAAACAACCACAAATAGGCGTAGAATGCAACTCTAAGCACTTCATGTCTGATTACTTCATTTATGGGTGGAAACATTCAAGAAAACATCACAAAGCATCTTATACCGCTACCAAAAGTGTTTCAAATCAGAGTACTTCAACTATGGGTGGTAATCTTTTAAGAGAACTCCAAACATTTCAGGAAACCACCACGAACAAGTGTAGAATGTCACTCTAAGCACTTCATTCTGATTACATCATTTATGAGTGCAAACATTCTTGAAAACACCACAAAGCATTTTATCCTGCTACGAGAAGTGTTTCTGATCTGAGTACTTCGTCTATGGGTGATAACCATTGAAGAAAACACCACAAAGCATATCTTACTACGAGAAGTGTTCTCGATATGATTACTTCATTTATAAGTGGTAACCTTTCAAGTGAACTCCAAACCTTTCAGAAAACCACCACGAAGAAGCATAGCATCTTATCCTACTACATTTATGGGTGGCAAACATTCAAGAAAACACCGCAAAGCATCTTATCCTACTACGAAAATTGTTTCTGATGCGAGTACTTCATTTATGGGACCTTTCAAGAGAACTCCAAACATTTCAGGAAACCTCCAGAAAGAAATGTAGAATAACACTCTAAGTGTTTCATGACTATTACTTCATTTAACGGTGGTAAACATTCAAGCAAACAACGCAAAGAATCTTATCCTGCTACGAGAAGTGTCTCTGATCCGAGTACTTCATTTATGGGTGGTAACCATTCAAGAGAACTCCAAACATTTCAGAAAACCACCACGAAGAAGCGTAGAATGCCACACTAAGCGCTTCATGTCTGATTACTTCATTTGTGGGTGGCAAAAATTCAAGAAAACACCACAAAGCATTTTATCCTGCTACAAGAAGTGTTTCTGATCTCAGTAATTCTGTTATGGGAGATAACCATTCAAGAAAACACCACAAAACATTATCCTGCTACGAGAAGTGTTTCTAATAAGAGTTCTTCAATTATGGGTGGCAATCTTTCAAGAAAACTCAAAACCTTTCAAGAAACAACCACAAATAAGCGTAGAATGCCACTCTAAGCACTTCATGTCTGATTACTTCATTTATGGGTGGAAACATTCAAGAAAACATCACAAAGCATCTTATGCCGCTACGAGAAGTGTTTCTAATCAGAGTACTTCAACTATGGGTGGTAATCTTTTAAGAGAACTCCAAACCTTTCAGGAAACCACAACAAAGAAGTCTAGAATGTCAGACTAAGCGCTTCATGTCTAATTACATCATTTATGGGCAAACATTCAAGAAAACACCACAAAACATTTTATCTTGCTACGAGAAGTGTTTATGATCTTAGTACTTCAGTTATGGAAGATAACCATTCAAGAAACACTGCAATGTATCTTATCCCGCTATGAGAAGTGTTTCTAATCAAAGTACTCCAATTATGGGTGGCCATCTTTCAATAGAACTCAAAACCTTTCAAGAAACCACCACGAATAAGCGTAGAATGCCACTCTAAGCACTTCATGTCTGATTACATCATTAATAGGTGGCAAGTATTCAAGAAAACCCAACAAAGCATCTTATCCCGCTACGAGAGGTGTTTCTAATCAGAGTATTTCAACTATGGGTGGTAATCTTTTTAGAGAACTCCAAACCTTTCAGGAAACCACCACGAAGAAGTGTAGAATGCCACTCTAAGTGCGTCATGTCTGATTACATAATTTATGGGCAAACATTTAAGAAAACACCACAAAATATTTTATCTTGCTACGAGAAGTGTTTATGATCTTAGTACTTCAGTTATGGAAGATGACAATTCAAGAAACACTGCAAAGCATCTTATCCCACTACGAGAAGTGTTTCTAATCAGAGTACTCCAATTATGGGTGGCCATCTTTCGATAGAACTCAAAACCTTTCAAGAAACCACCACGAATAAGCGTAGAATGCCACTCTAAGCACTTCATGTCTGATTACATCATTTATGGGTGGCAAGCATTCAAGAAAGCACCACAAAGCATCTTATCCCGCTACGAGAAGTTTTTCTAATCAGAGTACTTCAACTATGGGTGATAATATTTTAAGAGAACTCCAAACCTTTCAGGAAACCACCACGAAGAAGTGTAGAATGCCACTCTAAGCGCTTCATGTATGATTACAACATTTATGGGTGAAAAACATTCAACAAAACACCACAAATCATTTTATACCGCTACGGAAGTGTTTTAGATCCGACTAGTTCATCCATGGGTGATAACCATTCAAGAAATCACCACAAAGCACCATTTCCTACTACGAGAAGTGTTCCTGAAATAATTACCTCATTTATAAGTGGTAACCTTCCAAGAAAACTCTAAACCTTTCATGAATCCACCACGAAGAAGTATAGAATACCATTCTAAGTGCTTCTTGTTTGATTACTTCATTTTATGAGTGGTAAACATTCAAGAAAATACCGCAAAGCATCTTATTCGGCTACGAGAAGTGTTTCTGATCCGAGTACTTCATTTATGAGTGGTGACCTTTCAAGAAAGCTACAATACTTTCAGGAAACACCACGAAGAAATGTAGAATACCACTCTAAGCGCTTCATTACTATTACTTCATTTATGGATGGTAAACATTCAAGAATACACCAAACCTTTTAGGAAACCACCACGAAGAAACAAAGAATGCCACTCTATGCGCTTCATGTCTGATAACTTCATTTGTGGGTGGCAAACCTTCAAGAAAACACCACAAAGCATTTTATCCTGCTACAAGAAGTGTTTCTGATATGAGTACTTCAGTTATGGAAGATAATCATTCAAGAAACACCACAAAGCATTATCCCACTACAAGAAGTGTTTCTAATCGGAGTACTTCGATTATGGGTGGTAATCTTTCAAGAGAACTCCAAACCTCTCAAGAAACTACCATGAAGAATCGTAGATTGCACTCTAAGCCCTTCATGTCTGATTACATCATTTATGGGTGGCAAACATTCAAGAAAACACCACAAAGCATTTTATCCTTCTATGAGAAGTGTTTCTGATCTGAGTACTTCAGTTATGGGAGATATCCATTCAAGAAAACATCACAAAGCATCTTATCTCGCTACGAGAAGTGTTTCTAATCAGAGGACTTCAACTATGGGTGATAATCTTTTAAGAGAACTCCAAATCTTTCAAGAAACGACAACGAAGAAGTATAGAATGCCACTCTAAGCGCTTCATGTCTGATTATATCATTTATGGGTGGAAAACATTCAAGAAAACACCAGAAAGCATTTTATACCGCTACCAAAAGTGTTTCTAATCAGAGTACTTCAACTATGGGTGGTAATCTTGTAAGAGAACTCCAAACCTTTCTGGAAACCACCACGAAGATGTGTAGAATGCCACTCGAAGCTCTTCATTCTGATTACATCATTTATGAGTGGCAAACATTCTAGAAAACACCACAAACCATTTTATCCTGCTACGAGAAGTGTTTCTGATCTGAGTACTTCGTCTATGGGTGATAACCATTGAAGAAAACACCACAAAGCATATCTTACTACGAGAAGTGTTCTCGATATGATTACTTCATTTATAAGTGGTAACCTTTCAAGTTAACTCCAAACCTTTCAGAAAACCACCACAAAGAAATGTAGAATACCACTTTAAGAGCTTCATGACTATTACTTTATTTATGAGTGGTAAACATTCAAGCAGACAACGCAAAGCATCTTATCCTGCTAAGAGAACTGTCTCTGATCCGTACATTTATGGGTGGTAACCATTCAAGAGAACTCCAAACATTTCAGAAAACCACCACGAAGAAGCGTAGAATGCCACACTAAGCGCTTCATGTCTGATTACTTCATTTGTGGGTGGCAAACATTCAAGAAAACACCACAAAGCATTTTATCCACAAGAAGTGTTTCTGATCTTAGTAATTCTGTTATGGGAGATAATCATTCAAGAAAACACCACAAAACATTATCCCGCTACGAGAAGTGTTTCTAATAAGAGTTCTTCCATTATGGGTGGCAATCTTTCAAGAAAACTCAAAACCTTTCAAGAAACAACAACAAATAAGTGTAGAATGCCACTCTAAGCACTTAATGTCTGATTACTTCATTTATGGGTGGAAACATTCAAGAAAACATCACAAAGCATCTTATACCGCTACCAGAAGTGTTTCTAATCAGAGTACCTCAACTATGGGTGGTAATCTTGTAAGAGAACTCCAAACCTTTCAGGAAACCACCACGAAGAAGTGTAGAATGCCACTCGAAGCACTTCATTCTGATTACATCATTTATGAGTGGCAAACATTCTAGAAAACACCAAAATATCCTGCTACGAGAAGTGTTTTTGCTCTGAGTACTTCGTCTATGGGTGTTAACCATTGAAGAAAACACCACAAAGCATATCTTACTACGAGAAGTGTTCTCGATATGATTACTTCATTTATAAGTGGTAACCTTCTAAGAAAACTCTAAACCATTCATGAAACCACCACGAAGAAACATAGCATCTTATCCTGCTACATTTATGGGTGGTAAACATTCAAAAAATCACCGCAAAGCATCTTATCCTACTACGAGAATTGTTTCTGATGCGAGTACTTCATTTATGGGTGGTAACATTTCAAGAGAACTCCAAACCTTTCAGGAAACCACCAGAAAGAAATGTAGAATGTCACTCTAAGCGCTTCATGACTATTACTTCATTTAATGGTGGTAAACATTCAAGAAAACAACGCAAAGAATCTTATCCTGCTACGAAAAGTGTCTCTGATCCGAGTACTTCATTTATGGGTGGTAACCATTCAAGAGAACTCCAAACCATTCAAAAAACCACCACGAAGAAGCGTAGAATGCCACTCTAAGCGCTTCATTTCTGATTACTTCATTTGTGGGTGGAAAACATTCAAGAAAACACCACAATGCATCTTATCCAGCTACGAGAAGTGTTTCTAATCAGAGTACTTCAACTATGGATGGTAATCTTTTAAGAGAACTCCAAACCTTTCAGGAAACCACCACGAAGAAGTGTAGAATGTCACTATAAGCGCTTCATGTATGATTAGAACATTTATGGGTGGAAAATATTCAAGAAAACACCACAAAGCATTTTATCCCGCTACGGAAAGTGTTTCTGATCCGAGTAGTTCATCTATGGGTGATAACCATTCAAGAAATCACCACAAAGCACCATTTCCTACTACGAGAAGTGTTCCTGATATAATTACCTCATTTATGAGTGGTAACCTTCCAAGAAATCTCTAAACCTTTCATGAAACCACCACGAAGAAGTATAGAATACCATTCTAAGTGCTTCTTGTTTGATTACTTCATTTATGGGTGGTAAACATTCAAGAAAATACCGCAAAGCATCTTATTCTGCTACGAGAAGTATTTCTGATCCGAGTACTTCATTTATGAGTGGTAACCTTTTAAGAAAGCTCCAATCATTTCAGGAAACACCACGAAGAAATTTAGAATACCACTCTAAGCTCTTCATTACTATTACTTCATTTATGGGTGGTAAACATTCAAGAAAACACCAAACCTTTCAGGAAACCACCACGAAGAAGCATAGAATGCCACTCTATGCGCTTCATGTCTGATAACTTCATTTGTGGGTGGCAAACCTTCAAGAAAATACCACAAAGCATTTTATCCTGCTACAAGAAGTGTTTCTGATATGAGTACTTCAGTTATGGAAGATAATCATTCAAGAAACACCACAAAGCATTATCCCACTACAAGAAGTGTTTCTAATCGGAGTACTTCGATTATGGGTGGTAATCTTTCAAGAGAACTCCAAACCTCTCAGGAAACCACCATGAAGAATCGTAGATTGCACTCTAAGCCCTTCATGTCTGATTACATCATTTATGGGTGACAAACATTCAAGAAAACACCACAAAGCATTTTATCCTTTTATGAGAAGTGTTTCTGATCTGAGTACTTCAGTTATGGGAGATATCCATTCAAGAAAACATCACAAAGCATCTTATCTCGCTACGAGAAGTGTTTCTAATCAGAGTACTTCAACTATGGGTGATAATCTTTTAAGAGAACTCCAAATCTTTCAGGAAACGACAACGAAGAAGTATAGAATGCCACTCTAAGCGCTTCATGTCTGATTATATCATTTATGGGTGGAAAACATTCAAGAAAACACCAGAAAGCATTTTATCCCGCTACGAGAAGTTTTTCTAATCCGTGTACTTCATCTATGGGTGATAACCATTCAAGAAAACACACAAAGCTCCATATCCTACTACGAGAAGTGTTCCTGTTATGATTACCTCATTTATGAGTGGTAAGCTTCCAAGAAAACTCTGAACCTTTCATGAAACCACCACGAAGAAGTATAGAATATCATTCTAAGTGCTTCATGTTTGATTACTTCTTTTATGTGTGCTAAATATTCAAGAAAATATGGCAAAGCATCTTATACTGCTACGAGAATTATTTCTGATCCGAGTGCTTCATTTATGAGTGGTAATCTTTCAAGAAAACTCCAATCCTTTTAGGAAATCACCACGATGAAATGTAGAATACCACTCTAAGCGCTTCATTACTATTACTTCATTTTTGGGTGGTAAACATTCAAGAAAATACCGCAAAGCATCTTATCCTGCTAGGAGAAGTGTTTCTGATCCGAGTACTTCATTTATGGGTAGTAACCTTTCAAGAAAATACCACAAAGCATTATCCCGCTATGAGAAGTGTTTCTAATCGGAGTACTTCGATTATGGGTCGTAATCATTCAAGAGAACTCCAAACCTTTCAAGAAACCACCACGAAGAAGCAGAGAATGCACTCTAAGCGCTTCATGTCTGATTACATCATTTATGGGTGGCAAACATTCAAGAAAACACCACAAAGCATTTTATCCTGCTACGGGATGTGTTTATGATCTAAGTACTTCAATTATGGGAGATAATCATTCAAGAAAACACCCCAAAGCATCTTATCCCGCTACGAGAAGTGTTTCTAATCAGAGTACTTCAACTATGGATGGCAATCATTCAAGAGAATTCAAAACCTTTCAAGAAACCACCACGAAGAAGCGTAGAATGACACTCTAAGCACTTCACGTCTGATTACTTCATTTATGGGTGGAAAACATTCAAGAAAACACCACAATGCATCTTATCCCGCTACGAGAAGTGTTTCTAATCAGAGTACTTCAACTATGGGTGGTAATCTTTTAAGAGAACTCCAAACCTTTCAGAAAACCACCACGAAGAAACGTAGAATGCCACTCTAAGCGCGTCATGTCTGATTACTTCATTTGTGAGTGGCAAACATTCAATAAAACACCACAAAGCATTTTATCCTGCTACAAGAAGTATTTCTGATCTGAGTACTTCAATTATGGGAGATAACCATTCAAGAAAACACCACAAAGCATTATCCCGCTACGAGAAGTGTTTCTAATCGGAGTACTTCGATTATGGGTCGTAATCATTCAAGAGAACTCCAAACCTTTCAGGAAATCACCACGAAGAAGCGGAGAATGCACTATAAGCGCTTCATGTATGATTACATCATTTATGGGTGGCAAACATTCAAGAAAACACCACAAAGCATTTTATCATGCTACGGGAAGTGTTTATGATCTAAGTACTTCAATTATGGGAGATAATCATTCAAGAAAACACCCCAAAGCATCTTATCCCGCTACGAGAAGTGTTTCTAATCAGAGTACTTCAACTATGGGTGGCAATCATTCAAGAGAATTCAAAACCTTTCAAGAAACCACCACGAAGAAGCGTAGAATGACACTCTAAGCACTTCATGTCTGATTACTTCATTTATGGGTGGAAAACATTCAAGAAAACACCACAATGCATCTTATCCCGCTACGAGAAGTGTTTCTAATCAGAGTACTTCAACTATGGGTGGTAATCTTTTAAGAGAACTCCAAACCTTTCAGAAAACCACCACGAAGAAACGTAGAATGCCACTCTAAGCGCGTCATGTCTGATTACTTCATTTGTGAGTGGCAAACATTCAATAAAACACCACAAAGCATTTTATCCTACTACAAGAAGTATTTATGGTTGTTAACATTCAAGAAAACACCACAAGCATCTTATCCTGCGATGAGAAGTTTTTCCAATCAGAATACTTCCTTTATGAGTGGTAACCTTCCAAGAAAACTCTAAAGCTTTCATGAAACCACCACGAAGAAGCTTAGAATACCATTCTAAGTTCTTCATGTTTGATTACTTCATTTATGGGTGGTAAACATACAAGAAAATACTGCAAAGCATCTTATCCTGCTACATCTTATCCTGCTATGATAAGTGGCATTATACGCTTTCGAGAAGTACTCCATCCTTCCTTATCCAATTATTCATTGGCTTGGGTTTGGATTCCCAAGTCAAATTCTTCTTAAACCAGCCTCTCTTTCCAAGATAGGTAATGAGATTAGTCGGTAAGTAGATGATAGGATTGGGCTCCTTTGGATTGATAGGGATGGTGATGTTCTTATGCATGAGTATTCGAATCAAGAGGTGAGGGTATGGCAAGCTCATTTGCTTGTTGGTTAAGTCGGCTCTCATATGGTTAAGGAAAATAAAGGGAATGGTTACCACTTTGTCTTTGGAAATGAGATGTCTAAGGAGGAACTCATTGGTGTGTTCAATGTTGGTTTTGAGACCTTTTTCGGATATAAAAATGTTGTTTATGAGAAGAAACAACAATCTATGATATAGTTTCAAAATGGTCTTTGTGTGGGCCTTTGGCACCTAACCATTTTGTGTATTCAGTAAAAGTTTGTTCATGTTGTGGCCACTTATGATATAGTTTCACTTGTGTTAGGCATGTCAAATGGAACTATACTCTTACCATTTTTAAGATGACACGATCGATCTTGATGTCCAAAATTCAAACAAGCCGAACAAAAGATAGTCTTTGAGTTAATATTCTATTATCATGGTCATTCTTGTTGATTGGTCTCCAATAACTCATCCTTAATCTATACTTATCATGAACATTCCTTATGTTTCTTGGATGAAGTGTTGATTGGTAGACATTATTGTATCTCTTTCTTTGAAAATTGTTATTAAAATTCTTATGATTATTTATCATATTTCTAGGGTTATGTCTTGGTTGAAAAGCATCATTAAAGCTTTTTCTTTGAATAATGTTACCAAGTTTATCATGTAGCTCATGGAATTTACCATACATATCCTTAACATAAAGCTTTGGTGATTGAGCTCTATGTTGGCTGGTAATTCTATAATCATTTGTAACTCTAGGTTTGTTTACCACCTTTCTAGAATTAGGTTTAATGAACTTGGTTTTCTTAGTGTATTTCTTGTTATACATATAGGCATGATCTTTGGCTTTAATAGGTTTGTTATTTGGCTTAGGTTGCTTTTCAATTTTAGAAGGTTTTTCCTTTACAAATCCAAGACCGGTTTTGTCATGTGGACCTTGACCAATATACATCTTGTAATAGTCAATATTAGTATCATGGTTTGAAGATTTAACAAACTTAACAAATTTAGAAGCCCAAGGATTTGCTTCTTTTAATTCCTTTTCTTTTTCTAAATTGACTTTGATCTCAAGGTCGTTAACACTAATTTGTAGCAATTCAATTTTAGACTTAAAATCATTGATCATGGCATCTTCAACATACATAGATTTTTTGGACTCATCAAGCAATTCTTTAAGCTTAGTCACATTAAAAGACTCTTGATATTTATCCAAATCATAAGACTCATCATGATATTTAGAGAGGTCAATTTTTATCGTATTAGATCGGCTAGGGGCCTACCTTTCTTGAGCACTTGTAGTATTTGCCTTTGGTTGAGCTATCTTCTCTTATACATAAGCATCTACTCTTGCAAGACTCAAAGACTTCTCAATTCTCTTTACAATATCCATATTCGAAAGTGTCAATGGCTTCTCCATCTTTCTAGAGTTTGAAGGACTCAATGGCTTCTCAATCATCTTAGAAGTGTCTATCCTTGTGATGCATGTTGGGATTTCAAGTCTCCTTGAGGCTTCTTCTTGTTCTTGCAGTCATCTTTAGCTTGAGTCATTCGTTTTATAATGCGGATTTTCTCCAGATCCATCATGCCTTGTTTTTGTCTGACTTCAAGAGCTATCTCCACACATGTCCTTGGTTTATTTCCGATAGGACTAGCTTATTTTGTACTTCTTTTCCCCGAGGTTAACTTCCTCTTCTTCATCTTCACTTTCTTCGGATTCACTTAACCAAGTTGCTTGCATAGCTTTCTTGTGAGTTCTCTTGAAACATCTTTCTTGTGGTCTATCCTTTGAGGAAAGAAATAGCAACTTTGAATGTTATGTCCTTCTTTGTTGCATGACAAACAAACCATCTTCTTTCCTTGAACTCCTCTCCTCATTCACCTTTCTTTCGAATTGAGTGCCTCATTTCACAAGTTTGATGAGTAGGCATTTGTCCTTGGAAAGTACTTGATAGAGATTTTGGTAGACGACTTCGCTTGATTCGAACTTGTAGGGAATGTTGTATGAAGATTGTGCGAGTAAGGTCAATGATTTGGTCGAGGTTGAGCACTTTACTTTCTTGTGATTTTCCTCATGTGAGCATAGTTGTGCATACACCTCTTTAGATTGATAAGTAAGGTCTTTTGCTTGTAAAGCTTCAATCGAGCTCACTGCACCATCCCATACGAATTTATTAGATACCATCCTTAGAAGCTTCTCTACAAAATCTTCATCACTAATATTAGAACCAACTTCCAAAAATTTATTTCTCAAAGATAGTAGCCTCTGATAAAAACTTTCAAAATACTCGTTTTCTTCAAACTTCATATTTTCTAGCTTTCTTGCTAACCCAACTTTACAGGTCTTTTTCATGTGTTCATTGCCCCCATATCTAAGTACTAAGACATTCCAATTTTCTTTGGCATTTGTAGAGTAAGTGAGAGATAGTGAAATAGTCTCATGAATTGAGCTAAGTATGGTGTTCATGGCATTATCATTTGCATATTTGAGTTCTTTGGACACTTTGGTTAGGATAACATCATCAATTTCATATTTGGATGTCCAACCATCCTCTATAATTTTTCAAAGTTCAAGTAGACTAAGGTAGTTTACTATACATCTCTTCCAAAAAGAGAAATTCTTACAACCAACACCAAAGATTGGTGATCTTTCACAAACTTAAATTGTGCCATTTTTCACTAGTCAAGATCAAGAACTATCAAGATTTTGACAATTAGCAAGGTATGAACATGTGGGCTCTAATACCAAATGTTAGATTGAGGTCCTAAAGTCAAGTGCTACTGGGGAAGCATTTTCAACAATTATAATTCAAATTTTTAGACCTTAATCACCTAGCTAAAATCACAAGCAAACAAGTACTAATAGTAATTGAGCAAATCAAGATAATAAAGTGCAAGTATAATAAAGAGATAGAGTAAATAAAAAGATAGATCAAGATAATACAAGAATACGCGACATAACGTGGTTCGGCCTACAAACAAACTAGGTGTACATACACGGGACTCCCGGAACCAAAAGTGTTCATTACAATTGTGGAGTCTATCTTTGGTTTCTTCTCAATAAGCAAACAAATCTTAGATTCCTAAACCTATGCAATGTGCTACACCACTCTACAAGATAAAATGTCTGATTGACTACACAATCAAGGACAGGGATGCACTACTTGACAACACAATGTAGTGCACCAAAGACTAACAAAGTTAGCTAGAATAAGTATATTCGGATTGACAATTAGATGATTGTAGCTATTCTAAGTCTTTCAGGTTAGGCAGCTGTAGGAGAAGGCTTTAGTGCTCTTTTTGGTGCTCAATTTTATGCTTGAGAGATTGGGGAGGGTTTCAGATATCTTCATGGTTCGTACTCCCAAGGTATATGTAGGCTAAGCACTTCTTGAAGTCTTGGAGTCTTGAAATTAAGCCCTTGCATAACAGAATCTTGCATTCTATTATAACGGGCTGGCAGCTTTCCAGAATTGCCCTTCTTTGCTTGAATCACTCACTGTTGGGTCGTCTTGAGTAAGAATCCATTGTGACGGGTTAGTGATGCGTTACAGTAACGCATGTCTCTGCAATTCCTTCTTTACTCCAGCTCTTATCATCTTCAACCCGTTGTGACGGGTTGGGCACCCGTTATGACATGTTGGACACCCGTAGTGACGAGTTGAGTATGCTTTTATGGTAACGCATGGTTCTGGAAATTCTCAATTAGCTTGCTCTTGATATCTTTGAGTATGTTTTAACTTGTACATGCATGTTTGAGCATTTGCATCATCAATGTGTACCTGTATAAATGCATCTCACCAAAACTCAATTGTGCAAGGTTAGTACTGATTTGTTTTGCAAATTGTCAAACAAGAGATGAGTTTAATCCAACATTAATGCCATAAACCAAGGTAATTTTAGACCAAATAACAACCCTTACTCCAATACCTACAACTCGGGTTGGAGAAAACATCCAAACTTTTTGTGGAGGCAAAATGACCAATCTACTCAAGGTAACCAAAATAACCAAGGAACCCAAAATTTTAATAAGCCGAATCAAGGTTATGCTTGTTAGAATTTTGGGGGCTTAAGTAGCAGAGACTAAGGTCAAATAATAGGGCGGAAGCGTTTTCAATCAACAATTACAATTCAAGCTTTTAGACCTTAATTACCTAGCTAAAATCTTAGCAAACAAGTTCTAAGAATAATAGAGCAATTAACAAATCAACAAAGAGCAAGAATAGTAAAGAGAGAGTAGAGAGCAAAATCAATCAAGAGAACTCAAAAACACGCAGTATAATGTGGTTCAGCCTACAAATAGACTAGGCCTACATCCCGAGACTCCAAGAACCAAAACTTCCTTCAGGGACCGACTTCACTAACAAAAAAGTGTTCTTTACAATTTCAGAACCGGTCTTTGATTTCTTCTAAACAAGCAAACCAATCTTCGATTCCTAAACCAATGTAAGGGGCTACACCACTCTACACGGTAAACGATATGATTGACTACACAATCAAGGACATTGATGCACTACTTGACACCAAAGGCTAGAAATTAGCAAAAGAAAAGTTCTCGGATTGACAATTAGACTATGGAAGCTATCATAATGCTCTCATGTTTAGGTAGCTGAAGGAGAAAGCTCTTTAGCTCTTTGTGGTGCTCAATTTGATGCTTAGAAGCTTGTGGGGATTTCATATCACCTTATGGCTCATCTCTACATCATATATAAAGGTTGAGCACTTTTTGGAGTATTGGATTCTTGAAAATAGCTTGAAGCGTTACCAAGATATGCAACACGTTATGGGATCTGTTACAACGGGTTGGCAGCTTTCCAGTTTTTCCCTTCAGTGTTCCTCTGACTGTCTTCTGGGCCATCTTGAGCAGAACTTGTTACAATGGGTTGGGTTCTCGTTATAACGGGTGGTGACGCGTTATAATGTCTTCCTGAAGTGTTATTGTAACGCATGGCTCTATGAGAACACAATATATGCTCTATTCTTCTCCTTCTAACCCATTGTGACGGATTGGGCACCCTTATGACGGGTTGTTGACCCGTTGTGACGGGTTGTTGACCCGTTTGATGGATTATGGAGCGTTATGATAACGCATGGCTTTGTGAAGCCATCTCTTGATGTCTTGAGCATGTCTTGACTTGTGTTAAGTATGTTTGAGCCTTGCCAACATCATGTTGTACCTGTGTTAACCTACAACTTCACCAAAACTCAATTGTGCAACGTTAGTACTATTATGTTTTGCAAATTGTCAAACAAGAGATGAGTAAATGAGTTTAATCCAACAAACTTCCCTTTTGGAAATTTGCAAAACCATATGTGTGCACATCATAACATTTCTCCCCATTTTTGCAAAGGATGGTAAAAAGCTCAAATATATAAGCTCTCATTTTTGTCAATTTGCAAAACCATATGTGATGTGCATAACAAATGATGCACATCATAACATTCTCCCCCCTTTGCAAAGGTTGACAAAAGGCTCAAATACATAAGCTCCCCCAGAATTTTAGCACATAATTATAAACAAGTCAAGTTCTAATTTTGCTCCACCTTAATGAATTAAGGTTTACAAATAAAGCACAAGTCATCAAGTTCAATTAGGGTTTTCTAATTTAGAAAAACGGAGGCAATTCATCAACATGCATATTAATTAGATTTTCCTACTAGAAATGATATGAACCAACAAAAATGCATACAAAATATGATAATAGATTTTCCTACTAGAAATTATATGAACCAACAAACTACAACTAACATGATTTTATTGAAGCATAGCAAATTTTATCTTAATTTTTGTTTTCTTTACTACTCTCATCTTCAACTTCTTCCTTCTCGTATGTTTGAGAATTCTAAGGAGTCGGAATCATGGGATTAACTTCATCATTGTCATCAAGCATTGCAATCATGGACATGTGATATATTTATTGAGAGAGGTGTTGAATGCCTTCCATGATGATTGGCAATGAGTTGAAATCAAGTTTTGGGTTTGTTCTCTTAACTTGAGAATCATATTTACTCACAAGGCTGGAATCAATTTCAAATTTTTCTCCTTGTTCATGTTGTACTTTTGTTTGATCAGTCTCAAACTCCTTTTTGGCTACTAGTTTAGTGGTCTTTGATGAGTTTGATGGAGCCATTAGGAGAATAAAGGCAAGAATTGTAGAAAGTGTCATTTTGATTTTGAAAGATGCTTTGGTAAATATAGGCTCTTGTTGAGTACGGATTTCGAAGGAGATTAATGGAAGAGAAAAGATGTTTGTTTTGAAATGTAAGATGATGAAGAATGCAGATGAGAATAGATTTATATAGCCTATAGAAACCAACCGTTACAGGAACCTGTTACAATGGGCTCCCAACGATTGTAACGGGTCTCATTCCCTTATTGTAAAGCAAGCTGCATTTATACCTCCAACGGCTAGTTTTAATTTCTCCTTGTTACCCGTTATAACGGGTTCCCAGTCATTATAACGGTTTTCTGACCCGTTGTAAAGGATCTCATAAAGGTTGGATTTATTTTTTGTAATTAATTGAGTTTTAATTTGCTGCTATGCTCCCAATTTGGTGTTTGACATTAATAGGGTCAATTCAGCTGTCATATGATGTTTATACTCATGCAAATGCTCAGAATGAGTTGTGATTTGGATAGAAAGATCAATTAAGGTTCACAACACATATAATTCAATCAAATAGACATTGAATCATACACTTTGCTACATGACTCCTCCTCAACATAATATACAAAATGAAAATCAAATTGGAGGAGTCTAGTGACTCTCTAGACAATTGATTTGGTACCACTTGTGCTTGGAAGAGCAAGTGGTTCCACAAATTTTTCCTTTCCTAAAACGACAAAAATGTTATTGATGTCCAAACTTCAAACAAAACGAACAAAAGATTGTCTTAGAGTTAATATTGTTATGATCATGGTTGTTGTTGTTAATTGGTCTCTAATAACTCATCACTAATCTAAATTTATCATGAAAATTTCGTATGTTTCTTGGATGAGATATTGTTTGGTTAAACATATTAATTTTCTTTCTTTGAAAATTTCTACTAAAACACTTATGGTTATTCATTGCATTTCTAGAGTTATGTCTTGGCTGAAAAGCATCTTCATTTTTTTTTTAAATTGTTATAAAGTTTCTTGTTCTTGTGTAGCTCATGAAATCGACAATACCTTAACATAAAGTTTTGGTTGTTGAGCTTTATGTTGGATGGTAATTCTATAATCATTTCTATCTCTAGGTTTGTTTACTACATTTCTAGAATTAGATTTGGTGAACTTGGTTTTCTTATTATATCTTTTATCATATTTATAGGCATGGTTCTTAGCTCGAATAGTTCGTCATTTGGCTTAGATTGCTTTTCAATTCTATATGTTTGTTTTTTTACAAATCCAAGACCGGTCTTATCATGTGGGCCTTGACCAATATACATCTTATCATAGTCAATTTTAGTGTCATGGTTTGAAGATTTAACAAACTTAACAAATTTAGAAGCCCAAGGATGTTCTTTTTTTTAATTCCATTTCCTTTCAAAATTAACTTTGGTCTCAATATCATTAATCCTAATTTGTAGCAATTCAATCTTAGACTTAAGATCATTGATCATAGCACCTTTAACATCCATAGACTTTTTGGACTCATCAAGTAATTCTTTAAACTTAATCACATTAAACGATTCTTGATTTTTATCCAAATCACAAAACTTGTCATCGCTAGACTCATCATGATATTTAGAGAGGTCAAATACTATCATATTAGCTCGGCTAGGTGCCTCCAATTCTTGAGTGCTTGTAGTCTTAGCTTTTGATTGAGTTGTCTTCTCTTGCGCTTAAGCGTCCAATCTTGTGAGACTTAAGGACTTCTCGATTTGCTTGGAATCATCCAATTTTGCAAGTGTCGAAGATTTTTCTACCTTGTTGGTAGTAACTATTCTCAGGAATTCTCCTCTCATTAAGACTTCTTCTTGTTCTCTTACAGAATCGTCCTTAGCTTGATCCATTTGCTTCAAAATGCAAATCTTCTCCGGATTCGTCATCCCTTGTTCCTTTATGATCTCAAGCGCTATCTCCAAGCATGTCTTTGGTTTCTTTCTGATGAGGGCTAGCTTGTTTTCAACTTCTCCTCCCCCGAGGTTCACTTCCTCTTTCTAATCTTTTCTTCAAATTCGCTTATCCAAGTTGCTTGCATAGTTATCTAGTTAGTTCTCTTAAAACGTCATTCTTATGGTCTTCTTCTTGAGGAAAGATCACATAATAATTTTGAATGCTATGACATTCCTTGTTGCAAGTAGGCACACTACATTTTTGTCTTGAACTAATCTCTCCTCATTTACTTTCCTTCCGAATTATATTCCTCCTTTTACTAGCTTGGTGAGAAGGTCTTTATCCTCGAAGAGTACTTGGTAGAGGTTTTGGTATATCACTTTGCTTGCCTCGAATTTGTAAGGTGGATTGTATGAAGATTGTGTGGGTAAGGCCAAAGATTTGATTGAGGTTGTGCACTTTACTTCCTTGTGATTCTCCTCGTGTGAGAAAAATTGTGCATACACCTCTTCGGGTTGATAGGTGAGTCATTTGGCTTGTAATGCTTCGATATAGCTCACGGCGCCATTCCAACTGGGCTTCTTGGACATCATCATTAAGAGTTTATCAACAAAATCTTCATCACAAATGTTAGATCCTACACCACTCTACATGGTAAACGGTCTCATTGACTACACAATCAAGGACATAGATGCAATACTTGACAACACAAATGTAGTGCACCAAAGGCTAGAAACTAGCAAAAGAAAAGTTCTTGGATTGACAATTAGACTATGGAATATGTCCTAATGCTCTCGAATTTAGGTTGCTAAAGGAGAAGGCTCTTTAGCTCTTTGTGGTGCTCAATTTGATGCTTGGAAGCTTGTGGGGGGGTTCAAATCACCTTCTGGTTCATCTCTGCATCATATATAGGCTGAGCACTTCTTGGAGTCTTGAATTCTTGAAAATAGCTTGAAGTGTTACCAAGATTTGCAACGCGTTATGGAATCTGTTACAACGGGTTGGCAGCTTTCTAGTTTTTCCCTTCGGTGCTTCTCTGAATGTCTTCTGGGCCATCTTGAGCAGGAACTCGTTACAACGGGTTGGAAACCCGTTATAACAAGTGGTGATGCATTACAACGCCTTCCTGAAGTGTTACTGTAACGAATGGCTCTGTTAGAACACCATCTCTGCTATGTTCTTCTCTTTCTAACCAGTTGTGATAGGTTGGGCACCCGTTATGACGGGTTACTAACCCGTTAAGTATGTTTGAGCCTTGCCAGCATCTGTTGTACCTATGTTAACCTGCAACTTCACCAAAACTCAATTGTGCAAGGTTAGTTATGTTTTGCAAATTGTCAAACGAGAGATGAATTTAATCCAATAATGCTAACCAAGAGTATGGTAACTGTAAGCAATTGGAGTAGAAACAGAGAGGAAGAGAGAATGATTGAAGATTCAAAGAAAGGTTTTCCAGTGCATTCACAATTACAGAATACATAGGTATTTATATCAATAACAGTAATAGGCTAAAGTACCGTCCTTAACAGAATGTCTAACCAACTCATTAATTAAAATGGTGTAACTAACTATTCTATACATATGTGATCTTATGTGGCAGAGAATTTTTTGTGTCTAATACACTCCCCTCAAGTCAATGGTACCACATTGAGCTTGTTCCTTGAAAACTGAATCGTGGCCCGTAGTGGCTTGGTCATAATATAAGCAATTTGATCTTTTGAACAAAGGAATTGAAAAATCAGATTTTTTGGAAGCGACTCTCTGTCGAACAAAGTGGTAATCTATCTCAATGTGCTTTGTTCGTGCATGAAACATCGGGTTGGAGGAAAGGAATGTAGCTCCAATATTATCACACCACAAGCATGAGGCTATAGTCGAGGTTATCTGGATTTCTTGTAAAAGGTACTGAAGCCACATAACTTAGGTGCAAGTGAGAGCAAGACTATAGTATTATGCCTCGGTGCTTGACCGTGATACCATTGGTTGTTTTCTTGCACACCATGACACCATATTTTTTTTAGATAAACACAGTAGCCTGAGGTCGATCGTCTGTCTTCAGTGCCCCATGCCCAATCGGCATCACTATAGGCATGGATTTGTGAAGCTAAAGATTGGTGTATTTGAAGTCCATCGTTAATGGTACCGACCACGTATCGCAAAATCCTCTTTATAGTTGAGAATTTATTTACAGCAAATGCAATATCAGGACGGGTCAAGGTGGCATACTACATTGCACCTATGATGCTTCTGTACTGTTGAGAATTTTGATACAAAGCATCACATCTTTTATCAGAACTGTACCAAATGCCATAAGGGTGAGACAAGGTTTTGTATTTGCCATATTAGCCCTCTGTAATAAGTCAGTCAGATATTTTGTTTGGGAGAAAATAAGCCATCTTTGTTGAGTGTTGCCTCAATGCCCAAAAAGTAATGAATGTTTCCCAAATCTCGGATTGCAAACTTTGTGTGTAATTTTGCAATACAATCCTTGAGGCATTGGACACATCTAGTTGTTTGATTAGCCAAGCTAAGGAGGTAGCTAGAGAAAGAACCACCCTAATTGTAGTAGCTCAGATAATAGGGCCATATGTTTCTTCAAAATCAACTCATGCTTGTTGATTAAAGCCTTTTGCCACTAGACGAGCCTTGTAACGATCAATGGTACCGTCAGGATTTCTCTTAATCTTGTTAACACATTTACACCTTATTACTTTTTTATTAGTTGGATGTGGTACTAGAGTCCAAATTTTGTTGTTGGCCAAGGCATTAAGCTCTAGAGACAGCTGATCTCCAATTGTCCGATTTGATGGCTTGATTGAAGTTGGTGTGTTCAATTTCGGCCTGGGCAACATGATCTACAAAATCTGGAAATTGACGTGCTTTTTTGGTGTTATCTCTTGTCCTGGTCAGCATACCATGGCTTCTTTGAGAGTCGGACAAAGGAGGAGGTAATATTGTTAAGGGTGTTAGATGCTCAGTAGGTGTTTGAGTAAATGTTTGTGAAACAGACAAAGCTGAAGAAAGAGGTAAATTCAAATGATCTGATGTGTTTTGACCGTTGAGATTATTTGAATCAGGACTTGTGTTAGAAGTCGTTGGTCCAGCATTTTGGTTATGATTCTCGGTGGCTAAATCTTGCGAATTTTCAGAATTTGAACTGGGCTGAGATGATGTGGATTGTAGAGTTGTTGTATTGTGTGGATTGGGCTCTTGTGAGATGTAATCCGAGAGAACCAAATTTAAAGAGGTGTGTTGTAGTGGCTGATCTGAACTCGTTGTAGAGGTTGTGAAGTCCTTGAAGGGAAATTTTGTTTCATCGAATTTGCCGTTTCGAGAGATAAAAATTATATTGGTTGTAATGTTGAGACATCTATAGCATTCTTGTGAGAGACCATATCCAATGAAAATGTGAGGTTGTGATTTCATTTGGAGTTTATGTTTGTTGTATGGACGGGTTAGAGGAAAACATAGACAACCAAGTACCCTCAACATGTCATAATTGGCTTCTTTGTGGAATAATGTCTTGTATGGGATTAAGTTGTGAGAAGGTAGTCTATTTATGAGATAGACAATACTAGAGAATTTTGTCCTAATATTTTAGTGGTATGAAAGCATGAGACATAGTAGCTAAAGAGATCTCAACAATGTGTCTATGGTTTTGTTCGGCCATTCCATTTTGTTGAGTAGTGTAAGGACAAGTTGTTTGATGAACGATTTGTGGAAATTATGTTGTAATGGATTTTTATTCGGTCCCTCCATCGATTCTTAAGGTTTTGATTATTGTATTAAGAATATTTTCCATTTGAGATTTGAAAAGAGAGAAAATATCACACACTTCACTTTTGTGCTTAATGAAATAAATTCAAATAAAATGAAAAAAATCATCAACAAATGAGACATAGTATTTATATCCATGAGAAGAAACAATAGGAGATGGACCCCATACATCGTAGTGAACTAGTTGTAAAGGTTGAGTAGAAGAAGAAGAAGAAGAAGATAATACATGAGCTTTAGCTTGTGTACAATCTTGACAAAGAGAAAGAGTAGTCCTAGTACAAGGAAGACTATATGTGTTAATGACTTTCATAGTTGTTGCATTAGATGGATGGTCAAGTCTTCCATGCCATATACTAGTGGAAGAGCCAAGAAAGGATTGAGGATAGTTGTCTCTAAGAGGATGTGGAGAAGGCTTCATCTTGAAAAAAATAGAGTCCATTTGAACTAGAAAGTTGTAGAGGAGGAATCTTGGTGTGGAGGTCATTTATGGTACAAGAAGAGCGAGAAAAATCAATAGAAAAAGATGGATTTTCTTGAAGTCGTTGTGATAAACTAATAAGATTAGTAAAGAAACTTGGTGCATAAAGCACATTAGTAAGATGTATAGAATGATTGTTTAGAGAAAATAACTTGAACCATGTGAGAGATGGAGAGACCAATACCATTTTCGATTTGAAGCTTGTCGGGTCCATTGTAGACAAAAAAGGAGGAAATATTGTTCAAGTCACTAGTGACATGGTTGTTAGCACCCGAATTAAGTACCCAATTGGTTTGACCAGCCAATTTCAAATGCAACAATCACTATTGTGGCTGCAACCATCTTCATTATGGTCGCAAGAGACCTGATCTGTAGTTATAAAACCCCTCTCCTTCTTCTTCCTCTTCTCACAAACCAACAAACAAATTTTCTCCCAACTTCCTTGATTCTGTTATTTGCCATACTGAGCACTAGCAACAACCATCTCTCTTTCTCTTTTACATTATTACATCTCTTCTACACATCTCTTTCTTTCTTCGTCAAACCCGACAACAGCAGCCACCTTTCTGCAGATCATCGTTAATAGTGATTTGTTTTGAAAATTATTCAAACAAGAGATGAGTTTAATCCAACAAACTTCTCCTTTTGGTAATTTGCAAAACCATATGTGATGTGCATAACATATGATGCACATCACTACATTTATCCCCATTTTTGTAAAGTATGACAAAAATGCTCAATTCAAAATCTCCCCCTGAATTTTTGCATTTATATTCAATTCAAGTTCTAAATTTGTTCTCCCTTAATGATATAAGTTTTACAATTGAAGCACAAGTTATTATTGCAAAGAAAATGAGCAATATCAAGGAGTATAATCAAGAGACACATTAAGAAATATATGCAAGAGACAAATCATAAAAGATGCACACAAATATAACAATAGTCTAAAATATGCATACTTAAAACATCACAACAAAACATGAAAAGTATCTAAGGAGCATAGTAAATTCCTAAAAGAAAATTTACTACCCAAATCTACAATTACTCATCATCACTACTCTCTTGATCATCATTCTCCGGATTGATTTGGGTAGCTCATTCATTCGCCTCTCCTATTTGAGCTTCGGGTTCGGTAGGATCGTAACAATCATTCAAAGTCTCAATTTTTTTATTCCAATTAGTCTGGACCATGGAGAACTCATTTTGGTTCTCAAGTCTCTCATGCACTCTAGCGGAGTTGTGCTTCTCATGCACTTTGGCTTTAGGGTTGTCGATCGATTTTGTCATGGTTGCTTCTATTGCAACCTCCGACGGAGTCATCTCAAACCTGCCGACAACCTCCCATAGGTCTTGATCTTGTAGATAGGACTCTATGCATGCCTTCCAATACATGTAATTGGAATTATTTAATTTTTTAAGTTCGCCAATCGTACCTGACAAATCCATGGCTTCGAAGTCTAATAAGTCTTCTCTTGGATTTTAGTCTTCTGCACTTCACAGTCTCAGGTTGTCGATAGTCGGCGACTCCTTCGGCAACTTGTCGACACCTCTATTCGGATTAACAAAATTTTGACAGAACTTCGACTTTATGCTTGACCCTGACACCAGCTCTGATACCAGTTTGTTGAGTATTGAGGCAATAAACTAAATAAATTATTTTATTAATCTCTCAAAATATATTCTTACAACATCTACTACTCAAATATTTTATACCTCCAAAATACTACACCCCTAGCTTCTTAATATTTCCTAACCTCCTAACTACAATAGCTCTCTCTTACAAGATCTCTTATAAGTGGATTGTATTTGCTTGTTTTGTTTTGCTTTGTTTTGCTTGATTGCTTATGTGGGAGGTATGTCTCCCTATTTATACTAGTGCTAAAGGGGTGGAGGGAGACTTCTACAATTTCATAGAAACATCTATACATAGTCTAGAAACATTCTAGAAACATTCTAGTATATCTAGATATATTCTAGAAACATTGATCTCTTGGTAGGTCAATGTTGCATTTCTCAATATTTTTCATTTGACTTAGGTTGCTTATCAATTTTAGAAGGTTTTTTCTTTACAAATTCAAGCCCGATTTTGTCATGTTGATCTTGACCAATATACATCTTGTTATAGTCAATATTAGTGTCATGGTTTGAAGATTTAACAAACTTAACAAATTTAGAAGCTCAAGAATGTGCTTCTTTTAATTTTTTTATCTAAATTGACTCTGATCTCAAGGTCATTAATTCTAATTTGTAGTAATTCAATCTTAGACTTAAGATCATTGATCATAGCATCTTTAACATACATAGAGTTTTCGAACTCATCAAGCACTTTAAGCTTAGTCACGTTAAAAGACTCTTGATCTTTATCCAAAGCATAAGACTCATCGTAATATTTAGAGATATCAACTTTTGTCGTATTAGATCGGCTAGGGATCTACATTTCTTAAGCACTTATAGTATTTGTCTTTGGTTGGACTATCTTCTCTTGTACACAAGCATCCATTCTTGTAAGACTCAAAGACTTCTCAATTCTCTTTGTAATATCCATCTTCGGAAGTGTAAATGGCTTCTCAATTCTCTTGAAAACAGTAGATAATTTTTTTTTCCCCCATAATTTCCACCCCACAAAGACTGGACATATAAAGACCAGACATGTGGACCCTAAAATGCACTTCCATCCAGAACAAAATTGAAAAACAATATTTGTTACTTTGGAGTAAAAGACAGTACATGATAATTAATTTACTTCAGTGTTGCAAAAATCACATGATTTTATCATTAGCATTGATGACTCGTAGATAAAAATTATTCCAACATCAAACAAGTTTGCCTTATTAGATCAGCTGCCACATATCCAAGTTGCCATCTATTGTTGTGTTATAACCGGCTTAAAATATCAACTATGCCCATTGAAATTGAACACGATATACCAACAAATATACACAAATATCGCAGGTATCCTGCTTATTAAAACTGCCTTTTTAGGACATGATGTCTAAGATATTGAATATTAATCGTTGTTGGTGGTCCTGAAAAATATAGCAGAAAATAACAAGTCATGCAGTCATGCTGGTAAACGAAAGTGACCAGACATTGAACAAATACAGTGCAAAAATGTAAGAATTACGTATATGGTCCTAAATGAAGGCTTATAGTGCTCCCACCTGATTTTCCATGAAGAAATAAATAGCTGATATTCTCATGGAATGATGGTCGTGACAGATAAGTGCTGTGCTTTGGCCTCTCTTGCCTTTCCACTTGTAAACCTTACAGCAATTCCTGAAAAGTGCTCATCGGCACAGTGGTCAAATCTTTACCCGGATGGCACTGAGTTCAACTCTCAATTCACTCAACATAAATATATATTTCCCTCCGAAATTTCAAATCTTACAGCAATTGCTGATATAGATGAATACTCTTATAACCATGCTGATAGAGCTGAACTTAATAAGCCTCTAAAAGAAACTTGGGTTAGTACCTGCCACTGTAATAACAGGACTTGGTCTTGTAAATTGCCAGTCACGCTATAGAGTATAGATATTAAAATCGTATTAAAGGCCTCACAGAAGTTTTACTTTTGTTGCACAACTGTGTTTTACATATAAAAACAAAGTTTAGTGGTAGCTCTTAGAAGTGTTCCTCGATGCAATATAGGGAAAAAACATACACACGAGCACTGTACTTGTGCACTTTGATGAATTGTAATCCTCATTACTGACTGCTTCTGTAATCCTTGGATAAAAAGTAGCATGCACTAGATGCCTATATTTTGATAGTAACACAACTTCATAAACAATAACTAGCATATAATCATAATAAAATAACAAGAATGACCTACAGCCATTAAATATGGAAAAAAGAGCTACTTTGATTAAACTAATTAGCTAATCTACTAAATACCAAACTAAGATGGTCTCACTGATATTGAAGTCAATAAGTAAACAAACATTTTTTGTGTGATAATGGTCAAATCACAAGTAGATGAGATGTGCTTTCCATGAATCCCTTACATGAGGAAGAACATGGATAAGGTTTAACGCATAATACATGCCATTGATTTTTTATGGTAATTTACTTTCTTATTTCTTAATGCATTTAACCACATACACGGTCTAACAGATCTAATCACTAAGATTAGCTTAGTTAATTGTCTTCTAGTCACAAAAGAACTTTGAATTCCAGTTGATTACTCTTTTTGTTTAATGATACTCTTTCTTGGCTTCAATTACATCCTGTCAAGGATGTGTTTATGAAATGCCTACAAAACCAGATACATGGGAGCAGCCATACTTTTTTTACTAAACTTTCTTCCTTATTTGTTAGCCTAATTGAACGTGGTAATACATATGTGATAGTTCTGAGGGTGGTAATGTGAAATGCATCAGGTTGACATACTTTCATTTTAATATGTTGCAAGGTTCAGATTGCCACATGTCGGCTAATATGCATTGACCTCACCAAACCCAACCTGACCTGCATGATTGAAAAATCAACTTCAAATTCATCATCTTTAGTTACACCTAAGTAGTTTAGTTGGTCAGTGTTAGAGAGAGTACACGTCCTGTTACTGCATTGGCTTGATTTTTACTTCCCTCTACTTATGAGATGGGACCACTTTTCGATGCGGAAAGCAGGCAAAACTTTGGTCATGACACTTTGATCTGGATTCTATGGGAGCTGGACTCAGCTCACAAACCCAACAGGTCCACCATACATGGCCATGGGTTAGGTCCAGCTGGTTCAAGAGCTTGCCAGCCTTAAATGAGCTACACTATGCCCGAGATTGATGAAAATATTAGTCATAGAATAACAAGCATCGGGCATCCGTTGTTGTTAATTTCCTCTAAACAAACTCCGCCTATGTTTTTTTTTCTTACATGGCATGTCCCAAACCCGAAAAAGGAGGGTTGTGATAGGTTTGACGAGCCATAGTAAAAAGTCAGCCATTCTCATTGGGTTTCATCTTTAGCCTACCTCAACTTGTTCGGGACTAAAATCTTTGTTGTTGTTGTTGTGTATACTTCTACCAAAAGAATTTGAATAACTAACACTTATATTAAAATAAGCATGAGGTACATCTTCAATCCAAAATAACACACCTAAATCAAAATAAAACAAATAAGATAAATATCTAAAGTACAAACTAGCAGAATCGAACATCTTTCACATTTAATCTCTATCAAGAAGCGCCAACCATTATTGATTAACAGATGCTCTAATGGAAACAGCTAACCTAGAGAAGGACTGACCCGTAGAATACAGATTCAGCAGGTCCTGTCATGTAAACATGGTTATCTTCCTCCCTCCATTCTATCTCCAGTGGTCCCCCCGGCAAATCAACCGTACAGCTCTGTTTCAATTCAAATCGTAGCAAACATTAAAACAGAGAATGCATCTAATTACCCAGCCATACTACCCACCAGAGTTGCAGATCATAATTTTGGTACTAAGAGAAAAAACGATTGAGACAGAAAAAGGAACTAACCCTTTCGGCATGGCCCTCCAGAACAGCAGCAACCACAGTAGCACAGGCGCCGGTCCCACATGCAAGAGTTGCACCTAAACTCCTCAAAGAGTAGAAACTATTAATCAAAATGATTTCAGCATCGGGAGGGTTCAAATACCGCCTTTATGGCTAGACCTATATTATAAATTCCTACGTGTACACCCCTGATGCTGACAATTTTTATGACTAAATGTACTTAGGGTGCGTTTGGATCATGTCATGGTTAATGCAAAAATAGTGCTATCTAGATTAGTAGTTGAAATAGTGCAAAAATAGTGCTATCTAGGTTAGTAAATAATATAATACTAACAAATAATATAATAATTATAATGATAATAATAAATAATAATAATAATAATAAATTTAATAATAAATTTAATAATAAATAATATATAGTAATAAATAATATAATATAATAATAAATAATGACAATAAATAATAATAATAACAATAATATTAATAAATAATATAATAATAATGATAATGATAAATAATAATAATAATAATAAATGATAATATAATAATTATAATGATGATGATAATAATTATAATAATATTAATAATTATTATTATTATAATTATATTGGTAATAATTAGAAATAAATAAATAAATAATTTAACGATGGTAATGATAATATATAATATAATAATACTGATAATAATAATAATAATAATAATAATAATAAATGATTTTTGGTATCCTTACAACCACTAACCTTGCTAACCCAACCAATTGACGGGTTAGCGGATTAGCAACTATTTGGCACTAACCCAAAATAGCTAAAACATGTTTGGATCGTTTTGAAGTTCAGAATAGCAGCTATTCTCGAGTTTGTGCTATCTTAGGGCGATCCAAACGCACCCTTAATGACCCTGGAAACAAAATTGAAATTCCGCAATTTTGTGTTCGCATAGAGAGAATGCAATACATTACACTAATGATTAATTACATCGAATGTTCATTATAATTTCAATATTGAATATTAGCAATTGAATTTTATTTAAAGTGGAAAGGTGATGATGGCATGAAAATGGAGGCAATTAAACCACTTCTTTCATCAAAAGCTGCTTTCAGAACATTTATCATGAAAGGCTCAATAACATACCTGCACCACGTTCCCATACTCGCATTCTCAGATGCGAACGAGACAAGATCTGTACAAATTCTGAAAAAAGAATAAAAAGAAATGCTCAATTTAATGGCAAAATTACACATAAGAAATAAGAAAATAAAGACTGCAGTGGGGACACTTTCATGACAACAAAAAAAGAAGTGACTGCTCAAACCAGTTAGCATCATGATCACACTTAAATTCTCAACACAATCATCTCTAAGCTTTGGCCTAAAAAAGAGATATAGCTAGGAAGATTAAAAAAAATAGAGATATTGACCGGTGTTGGTGCGAGCAGGGAACATTTCATGGTGCTCAAATTTTGGGCCCACTTCAGCAAGCTTTATTTTATCCACCTCAAGCCCCTGTTCAAATGTATTTGAACAAAACTCAGATTTGTGTCAAAAGTAATCCATCAAGCACAACGAGAAAACATCAACTATAGGTCCGAATAGAAGTTGAGTCAAAAACTGTGTTAAAAAACAGACTCCAAAAAAATTTGGCCCAATTACCTAGTTGTACACTTGATCAAACATTTTTGTGTAGCTCTATGAAGGAAAAATATAAAGATTGCTTATTTAAACGAGACATATTGTGTTTCAAGAACATGTAGATGATTATACATTCTTTTATACAAGTCTCATCTCCATCAAGCATGTTCACCTATATGAACAAGCTTGTAAAAAATTTAATTTGTACACCCCCTTTGATTTACACATGATAAATTTTCTCATGACAAAGAGGGAAGACGGCAACATTCATATAGGGAATATTAATCTTTGAGGCACGCTTTAACATTACCCCAATTTCTGCTGCTCCCTATCAAGAAAAAACAAAAGGTCAACAATTCAATTTCAATTTAACCTTTCAAAATTAAAATACTGATACCAGAGATGCAAGTTTCACAATTGATGCACTCAAGTGATAAAAATAAATTAACATGAAAGAGAATATTACCCACAGAAATTGAAAACAAAATTCCTGTTTCCCGAGTAACACGAGTGGAAAGAGTAAAGGAAATCAACGGAACCAAATAATAACAAGAAAATTCACAAAATTACCTGAGAATTTGCGGTCCCAAAAGTGATACAATGGGGATTCCCCATGCTGACACATGTCACATTCCACGTCAAACCGTCCACTTCTAACGCTGCCTTCACAACTGCCTTATTTTGAGTTGCTGGAATTTTAGTGGGAATTTCTGGGCCAGATAGGATAGGTTGCCCCATGTCAACCTTCACCTACAAAAATAAATAAAGGCAACTTGAAACTATTGATAAATTCAAAAGATATTTGTTAACCTAGAATAGAGAGAAAGGGCTAGCTACATTCAATCCAGCTTTACGCTATTAGTTGTTACCAAACATAAAAACACATTATGTAGATTGAAAAAATAGCCAAATGTTACCCAGTTGTCACTCTGATCATGTTCACGCTATAGCCATAAAAATTTGGACATATCTTTTGGACCTCCTCATGCACCATTGTGTGCAAAAGTAAAAATGAACAGAGGTCTAGCAGATCTACTAGGGTTTTCACTGATTATTTCTTCCTTTAACAAAAGACAATTCCAGTGATCAAATGAAAAATGGGAATTAATTGAAAGACTGTTTGTATATGAAAGAGCGGAGATAAGCAATATGCATACCTGCCCATCCTCTTGTATCTCAGGTACAATAAGGCCAGCACCAGTATGAATAGTAAAACTGAAAGAAACAAACTTTGGAGGTTTAATTAAAATTTTATATTCGAAAAGCAAACAACTTACAAAATGTTTGTCGTTTAAATAAAGTTTGATTCAAATAATTGCTTTTCTAGCATCCCTTGGCAGCAATTTTGCAACCAGAGCATAACTATAACATGAATTGCATGAATTTTAAAAGAAACGAATAAATCAACCACCAACAGTTCTTTCCATTCTATAGTTAAAAAGTTGAAAGACTAAAAAATTCAACACATAGCAAAATAAGTGCTAGCCCTTCAACTAGAATTAGAGCCAGGTACCTATGGTTCCCTTGAAGATTTTCAAGTTCAGCTATGAACCGAGCGAAGCACCGTACCCCGTTACCACACATCTGAAATCAAAGAACATATCAGAGATGCAAAGCAAAAGAAAAACATGATCATTAAGCCAACAAAATTGAAAATGGATAACCAACCAGTCCAACTGTCAAATCAGCTTGACTAGTGCATAGTTATTATTTATTGACAGTACTGCTATTTTATAATGGATTGGATATTGGAAGCGGGTTTTTTATTGATTGTGTGATCCCGGGATAGTAAAAGCAATGATGTGATGTACCTCAGGTTCGCTGCCGTCGGAATTGAAGATTCTCATGGTGTAATCAGCAGCATTGGTACCTGGCATGACAAAGATGACACCATCTGCTCCTATACCAAAATTTCTATCGCATAGCTTCACAGCCTGATCAGGCGTAATCTTAGGGTCTATGGAGTCTCTATTATCCACCTATTGGCATATGCAAAGAGTGATGAGTTGTTGTTTAGTGAATTTGAGGGGAAGTCTGGTACTGGTAGAGAAATGAGGAAAGAAGAAAAGAAGGGGATAGCGTAGCATACCATGATGAAATCATTTCCGAGGCCATGGTACTTGACGAAATGGAGAAGAGCGGATGCTTTCCGATCGAGTAATGATATTGGTAGGTTGGAGGCGGAGGCGGAGAGCATCGGCGACTGAACACTGGCAGAAGCGGGTACGAGCGATATGAGCCTAGGGTTTCGTGGCAGCAGACGCAAACGCAAACGCGATGCTCTGGAAAGGGAAAGGGAAAGGAAAAGGGAAAGGGAAAGGGAAGGAGAAGCAGCGCCGGGGCCGGTCAGGCGGGAAGGAGCAGAGCTAGAGGTGAAGTAGGTGGCGGCCATGCCAATTCCCAATCAATCACTTCCGATAAAATCTCAAGTGACGAAATTGGCCCGCTCAATTTATGGATACACAAAATGGAGTCTCTGCTGTTATTCTTGAGAAAAAAAAAAATAGGACCTGTTATTTTAATAACATTGTCCGATTAAAACGGACGGCGGTTATGTATTGTACGGGCTCCGTATCATTATAAAGTTTATCTACAAGATCGAATACGAACCGTCGGATCGAAAAATGATGCTTTCACAATGTAGTATGCTCCGGTTTTTTTAATACTAGAAATGTAATAAATAAATTATAAATAGAAAGAAAGATTAATGCAAAAACACGAAAAATAGAAATGGTCGGGGTTGCGAACACGTACAATGTAATAACAGTAGATATTAAATAAATAAACAATACAATTATACTAACTTTAATCTTTTGTTAAATAACATTATTTCACTGAAATTAGAAATATAATAACAAATATCATACATTTTCTTAAGTTCCTTTGAAAGCATGATGATTTATGAAATGAGAAAGGTGTGAACATTAATGACGTGAAATTGATGTTATTAATGATTTATACTAAAATTAATGACGTAAAATTGATGACTTGAAATTAATGACATGTCGCGTGTCCGATAATCTAGACACATGTACAATGTAAGTTGAGAATAGCAAAATAAAGTGTCGGAGTGTCAGAAAATTACTTAGCAAACTTTATATATAGCATTGATGTATATACTTGTTATATAATTTTAATTCGCTTATTCAACATGATTGAATAAGTAGGATTTAATCATCAGATTATATTTTGTACATTGAATATGTAAACTAATCAAGTAGATTAATTAAAAGAGCAAGTCAAATTAGTTATGCGTGAATTATATTGCTAATTAATTAATTAATTAATTATCTATTGGATACATTAATTAATTAACTGAGGGCAAAATAAATATTTCGGAGGGTTCTAATTGTGAAATATAATCAATTTGGATTATTTATTATCACAATAAATGCACCATATGATGATATAATTATATATGATATGTTTGGGTGATTTGGAGGTGATTTTGGGCCTGATCAAATATTTTTAATGCATGATCAAAGATGATGAACGTGGTCAAACTTGGTCAAACTTTCTCAAAGGTAAGCGTGGTGCATGAAGTGGTGTATAAGCTTGCTTGAAGAAATGGAAAGAATTTTGAATGAGCCTTTGGTCCATTCGACCATTCAGATGAGCAGTTACCATCCTCGTCTTTCTAAACTCAATCAAGCCACTCAATTAAAGGATAGGATTGTAATTTTAAATTGAATGCTAAAGCTTGACTATATATTCTAAATCCTTCTCTCTCCTCCTCATTCCATCTCATTTTTCTAGATTCACTCTCTCTTCTCACTTAAACAAGAGACCATCTCTCATCCCTCTCGCTAAACTGCAAGCAACAAGGGGCCAAGGGGCCGACCCCTTGTGCCGCCTCTTCCTCCCACCGACCGCTGGCGAACCCCAGGTCGAGAGGCCTCTCGGTTGGTTGTGTGTCGTGCGTCACTGATTTTCACCTGAACCGCCTCCTCTCTTAACCGAGAGCCACCTAGCCGATCGACTAAGGGTCTCACCACTAGGTTGATCCCTTCTCCTTTGTTCTCTTGATTCGATCTTTGATTTGATTTGCTTTTTGTTTGATCCTTCTTTTTTCCTTTGATCTTGATCGTAGTGATCATTGATAGGTGTTCACGTGTTAAACATTAGGCACAAATCTATTTCTTGTCATTGTTGAGATGTTGAGTTGAAGTTTGGGGCTAGAGCTTACTTAGATCAATTAGTGGAGGCTTCGCTAGCATCAAGTCGATCTAGCTGATCTTGAAGGAGAGCTTAGATGGACTTAAAGGATCATCCACATCATTGGAGATAGATTGTTCAAGGGAGATGACAAAAGGGGGTTAAAGTACGATTCTTTATCCACCACTACTTGATCTAAAACTCCATAATGTCATATTTGCACTTGTGTTCTTAATTGATTGAGGTTCTAATGCATGAATTGCTTAGTGCATTTTTTTTAAATAGTATTGACCTTCTTAAGCACGAGTAGTGGTTCCTCAATAGTATCAAAACCATGTTGAGCTCATTAGTTTTAGTTTTGGGAGTTAATTTGTGGATGAATCGAATTGTGTTTTGGATTGCTTAATATTAAACCTCATGCATGGTGGATGCATGATCCCTTCTTATTTTGTTTCTTTTGAACCATTTCACATAAGTTGATGTGGTTTTGGTTTGAGAAAAGATTAAGATAAGATTTTACGCAAGTTGTTGCAAATATGTGTTTGATTTGATGCCTTGAGTGCATCTTGTGGTTGTTCTTTTTCTTGAAAAGAATATTGGAAATTGAAAAGACCTTCTGTGAAAAATCACATTCTTTCTTTCTCTTTTCATTTTGAAAAGATAAAACTCTTTAAAGAGTGAGGTGATTGTAAAAGCAATTTTTTTTATAAATCTTGTCACACCCCAGGAATATTGAGTAGCTTAGGGGTGTTAATTCCGCCACGTGTACTTGCTTGCAAGTACACAAAATGCTTGATTTATTATTATAGAAACATGATGATCTTAACAAATTTTATATAAATAGAGGAACAGCATACACAGTGAACACAATACATGAACATCCAACAACCAAATATATATATATATATATATATATATATATATATATATACGGTGCCTTTACAAAATTTTCAGCGGAAGCTAAAGAAATATAAAATACATACAAAGAGATCGGTCTCACCAAAGGACGTGAGACTGATTCTCGCTAACCTACTACAAACTACTCCTAATCAAACGAAATAAAAGAAACAAATCAGACTGAAGGTCTACAAAACGGAAGGCACCGGAACTCCATCCTAGCACTCTCCTCTTGGACTTCAAAATACCTCATGCTCCTTACCTGGACCCCACAACCAACCGTGGAACGTGAGATAAAAATCTCAGTGTGGATTAAGGTCCAGCCTTTGGGTTTATATCCGATTCGAGTTGGACCAAAATACATTTTAAAGAACTTAACTTATAGTTTAAATTACTACACCTAAATGTGTCCAAATGAACCATAATTCCATTTTATTATCTAACATGTATCAAAAGAGACGATACGAGAATAAACCCAAAAGTTGTATGAGGAGTAATAATATACTATAAATAATATGAGAAGATATCAAGCTCTCAGTCAAATGAACTAAAATGTTCGAATTAAAATCTCGGTTGTAGGACATCAGGATTCGCCCCTTAGGCGTGGGGCACTATACAGCAGCCCTCGTAACCTAAGGTTTTGTTTTAAGCTTGGGGCACTATACAGATGACATGCAATGCAGGTTGGTCTCATTTATGGTGCAGTTACCAGTATGTAATTATGACAGTTCAAGTTCTACGGGCCTGATTATTGATTGTTTGGTAATTTGGTACCACAGTTCAGTTTGGGTAAGTCTAGTAGGTCCTAGTTATAAAAGAAAGGGATATAAACCCCAGGAACCACACCTGGGAGATATAGAGGGAAATGCAGAGCAGACTCTACTCCGGGGGTGGCTCTGATCCGTCCGCGCCCGTGTCAGTGGCAACGTCGTCAGCAGTAACCTCGTCACCCGCGAGTGGATACGAGTCAGCTAAATCTCCTACTTGACGATGGGGTTTTATTAGTTATATGTGTACTTGTGTTTGATCTACTAAATGGTAAATCAGAAAACAAGGTCTATGCGTTGAGACGTCCTTGATGCTCCTAACTTAATATAATTGTCATTTTTACTTAGTCAAGTTCCCGTGCAGTGTCCTTGCTGCACGGCAAGTGGGTGTGAATTGTATGTCTCTATTCCTTTATTAATTTTTGTGTGAGATTTTAAGTGTTTTACTACTTCCCATGTATTTTCGACGTCAGGACGATATGTTACGGAACATCAATAAAGAACAACACGAGGAAGACATGTTATAAATTCAACCACTTTTAACTTGGACCTTTAATTAAACTAAGCAAAGAATGAAATAAAATATTCTAATAATTATATGTGCATATTATTATTGTGCTTATAGAGAAATTGATAAATATATATTATTTCATTTAAATGTTTACTTAGTCATATCGTACGCTTTGTGTTACATATGAAATTAGCTGTATCTTGTATTTAATATGATATAGAGAAATTGATCAATATATACTGATATATATATGATTTTACTTAGTTCATGATTAATCATGTTATCATACTAGGCTAAATACTTAATTATTTTAATTATACCGTTACGAGTAACCTAAGTTCTAATGTCCTTGGCTAACTAACGGTGTCGTGCCTAATACACTATCCTATTATATAACTAAGTCGGTTATTATGCGTTATATAAGTGGTGCTACATATAATATAGAAAAGATATAGAAAATATACAAAACACAAATAAACACAAGTGTATCCCTTTTTAATTTACGTTACATTTTGGTGTTAATCCTGTGGGATCAGAAGTCCGTACTTGTGCTGCACGGACTTTTAGTCGTCATTTCCCATTTTATACCTTTCTCGGTCCTTTTATTCCCATGGGTCTAGTCACTAAGTATTATGGGTAGGGCCACCATTTGTGTAATATCTGTTTTCACCCAAATCGGCCCAAACAGGGCCCAAGCCCAAAAATACTCGTAACTTTATTTATTTATTTAGTAAGCTTATAAATTTTTCTGTCCTTGTGTAGTATATGTCTGTGTATATTAAGGGTCCAATGGCTTTTAAGCCCAGGGGCCTATTCATTAATTTTTTTTAAGATCCATTTAAGAACCAAAAGAATTTACAAAGCATAAATTTCCTTACTGGGCCAGTCATCACTTCTGGCCCAGCTTCAACACTCACGGCAGATCACCAACATCAAATATACAAACATACCAAGGCTCATTAATCAGATATAGGTATTTCAGCACTGGTTATGAGTCATACCAATGCTGGTATGAACCGATATAGGCTGGTAGCACCCCTGCCAGAACCAGATAAACCACAACACAATCCAAAACAGTGTCTCAACATGCTGGTTTTATAGTTCGGTTAGCACAGGTAGGAAATTTCGCAAGGTACCAGCAACAGTTAACCAGACCCCTATATAGTAACCAGTTTGTAACATCCCCGTATCCTCATACTAGTTTCCAATTATGCCCATACTATCAGCAAAATTCCGACCCATAACAGATATCAACAGTTTGTTTTCATTACCGAATAGTCTGGTACGATTCCAGGTCTTTACCCAAAATATAAACCCAATCATGCATCAAAAACTTCACAAGCAGTGGCTCGATGGCCACTGCTTTCACATCCCGAGTAACAGAAACCAGTGACAACTCAAGATAAATCAAACAGCCAATGAAAAGAAGTGTAGATCAAGGAATGAAAATATGGTGTTTTGTGTTCGGCGAGTTTACCAGTACTCGAGGAATTAGGCGCGAAGTGAGATCGGGTTGGGTATCGTTCTCCTCCTCTCTTCAATCCCCCTCCCAGCCTCTGCTTGTCTTCCAAATTTTCAGAACCGAATTCCAAAGTGTTACTCGATTAAATTGATTTATGTGTGTTTAACTATGTCTCAACACATGAGCGGATTAACCGAAGAGAGAGACAGAGGCTGGCTCGCGGCGTTTTATAGAGAGGAGGGGAGGCGTGAGTGTAGAGAGAGGGTCAGAGGGGTACGTGGAATGGTAATGATGGCGAGGAGCGGGTGAGGGGGAAGAGGTCGACCAAATCAAAGAGGTGCAGAGAGGGAGTCAGAGAGTTCGAACAAATCAGCAGAGGAGAGAAGCCAGTACTCGACAGAGGGGACGGGGGAAAGAGCAAATCAGCAGCAAGGGGTTTCTTTCAGCTATAGAGAGAGGTGAAAGAGGAGCGGGTAAAGAGATGAAGGGTTGTACGGGGGAGAGATTCGTGGGAGAGAGGGTCTGACAGCGAAAAGAAAAGAAAAATAAAAGAGGGGCTGCGGGGTTATCAAGAGAAAGGGAGAGAGAGAAATAAAAAGAGATGAAAGAGAGAGCAGTGAGGTGACTGGGTAAGAGAAAGAAGGATAATGGGGAGGGGACGAGTGTCAGCCCATCTCGGGAAGAGGTGAAATGCCTCGATTTCGAAGTGTACAGAGGCGTAGGGGATCCCTCTGTATTGTTGTTTTGTGGTCGTTGGTGTGCTGCATTACTGCATGTCTCAACATGACCCGAATGGGTCACTGTTGTTGTAACACGAATTGTTACTCTGCTTAACAAAAAAATTATGGGGTTCTTTTCAAGTTATTTGGTGCATGTTTGGTGTTCCTGAACGTGTAGCTAGTCATTTTGAATTGGACATGAGTCATGCAACTCGGTATACCGAATTTCCAGATTAAAGTCTCAAATAATATTGTTTATTAGCCAAGGAAAAATGAATCAGAATTTATACGGTTTTGTAATAAGAATTTAATCAACTTGGTAATTAATATAATTACATTGGCTTATTTAAAACACTATTTTATAAGTTCATTTTTGTTTATGTACCTTATATATATATGTGTGTATATGTATATATATATATATATATATATACATATATATATATATATGTATATGTTCACATTATCTCATACCTTACATTATTAGTAATGTAAGTCGTTCATTTACTTCTTTATTTTAGATTTTGTAAGAGTTGTATATTTAATTTTGCACATTTATACATATCGGTCATAAATATTTCATTATGTTTGACATTTTTATTGGATCATACGATAGTCTTAGTTCCTCGGAGAACTTTTATCTAGAAATTTTATTTTACACGTAACTTAGTAAGTTAATAAAAGAGGAGTTTTAATTTATACGTACTTTTCTAGGCTGTATTTGGGTTAAGATCTAGATCGAATGATAAACTTCATGATTAACAAGACAATTATTTGTTAAATAATTATTCAAAAATGGCGGGCTTCACAAATCTTCACATGAGTTTTGTTTGAAAATGATTATTTTTTTTTTATTAGAATGGGGTTAGGATTTTCACAAGTGGGCGTTTGAAATGAATGATTCAATGAGAGCACATAGGATAATCTTAGATCTTTCAAGATTGAAGGATCTTATTTCTCGATTTGATTATTTCTAGCTTGAGATCCTTTAGGCTATATGCTTAATGTTATTGCTATAATTGAAATGATTGGAGCAATAAAATTATTGCAATTGAACCATTTAGACTTCATGCTTAAAGTTATTGTCATTATAAAGTAGATTATTTGATTTTTTTTATAAGTTACATGAATATGCTCAAAATATTTTGTGTGATCTTTTGAGGTCTTCTTGATAAAATCGACATGTTATGGGAGTTTTATAAAAAAATAAAGAAAATTAAATTTAAATGGATTGGAGATTTTGGAAATCTATAGACTTTAATAAAGCTTCTCTATTATTTAGATCTTAGTAAGCAATGCAAGAAGTTTTCCACAAATTATTTGTACATGTATATGGACCTACCTAACTTTGTTTTGAAGCGAAGTGCGTGTTGTATGGTCATTAACCCACGCCTTGTGTGTTGTGTTGATTGCATGTGAACAATTTAAGGTAATACTTTATATGCAGTATTTTCACTGTTTCATATAGTTTGAAAACCTCCAAAACAAGAACCTAAGAGAGAGCTATTTAGGAAATGAATATTCAAAGTAGAAAATGGAAATACCAAAAGTTAGATTTAGCCCCAAAGAATAGGACAAAGTTTTGGTACCGCATAGAATCTCAAAGAGTTCGAGGGGGGGGAATTCAAATATGTTACAGTACTTTATTTTTATATTAACACGATTCGACCGTCAGATTTGAATCATGAGCAAGATTTTTATGCCCGGGCAGCGCTTTTACTATAGGGGCAATTTTTTGTATTGATTTTACTGTAGCAGACAAATATATTTGGTATAGTAATATACCAGATCCGAATTCAGGGGGTGCGGGTGTTTGTAAGTTTGTTGCATGTGCACAGTCAGTGGCGGATCCAGAGGTCCAGTTAAGCTCGACCACAACTAAACTCAGTCACTGAGCTTGAGATCAAGCTAGAACACAAATACACTAAAATATCATTAAAAGTCCATTTTTACTACAAAATAACAAAAAATACACTAAATTTTGCATTTCTGAAAACAAATCTTGAGCACTTGATCGGACTTGCCCTAAGGTGGATCCGCCTCTATTCACAGTGGCACTATCCATCTATCTATTTCTCTTTTGTCACCCACCTCATCTCTTTCTACTGACGTGGCAGCCTCCCATTGGAAACGATATCCTCTGCATCCATTTTTATGGGTGCTCTCTGCACTCGTTTAATCTGAATCATTGGATTAGATTTGAACATATCTAATTTTACAATACAAAAATCTCCTGAATCATATAATTGATGATCAGCTGTCCAGATCTAATCGGACGGTCCAGATTAACGAATGCAGAGAACACCGATAAAAAATGAATGCAGAAGATACAGTTCCCCACACATTGGCTGACTATCATAGATCTGGCAATTCATTGGCCACCCCATGCATTTCTACAGCTTGGCATTTCCATGTTGTCGGTCTCTCTCCTTCCTATTTTCACTCATGTTTGTTTCTTTTACCATTGCACCTTGTATTTTCTTTGCCCTGATTGTATCATTTGCATTCGAGTTGATTTTCATTTTCAAAATTTTATGTTGATATAAATTTTCAAAATGACTAGACATGTATTTGTCATTTGCTCATTTGCTAACAGTGGTGTCAGAACTTGTGCATTCTCGTTGTCATAAAAATAAATTCAAATTAAATGCATGCAACTGCCCGTAAATAAAATGCAATTTTCAAATACCTTTGAAAAAGTCTGTACATGCCCTCTACACGCGTAAGTATTTTTTTTTCTTCGTTATCTTCTGGCCAATTGAAAATCATTTGAGGGTACTTACGACTTCAGAATTTATATGTGCTATTCGAGAAAGCAATCAAAGCATTACTCAAATATGAAAATCCAGATTTTCTTTTAATTTGGCAACCCATTGGGAGCTCTAGCACAATGTGTAAAACTAAAAGTAAAAATAAAAAAGTAAGGGTCTGTTTGGTATCATTTTAACTTTTTTGTTTTCAGTTTTATCAAAACCAAAAACACGTTTCTGATTTCTCTGGTTTTGTTTCCAAAAATTCCATTTCCAATCCTAAAAAAGTAAAGTGACATCTTTCTATATTTAACCAATAAAGTATCATTATTGTGCTACAGTGTTATAAGTTTCACACAAATACATGATAAACAAAGAAAACAGAATATTATTTTTGCTGATGCACTCTTCTTCTCATTCTTGTTGACTGATATATCTATTCCAAATGCGTTGTGCCAATTGATCTCGAAAATTGTTCATTCGACGAAGATCAGCAGAACTAACACTGACCGTCTCATGATCTCTTGATGTACTTGCTTCTTCAACACTAATAGATTCATCACAAATCAAGTTATCATTTGCATATTCAGCAAATAAAGTATCACGAACTGAAGGTTCTATCCTAATAAAATTATGAATAACACAACAAGCGAGTGCAATATACTTTTGCTTCTTAAACAAGTAGGATGGCATGTCTCTGAGAATAGGAAAACGAGCTTTGAGAACACCAAAACATCTCTCGATTACATTTCTAAGTGATGAATGCAAGTAATTAAACCTTTCTTCTGGTCCTTAAGGTACACCACCTTCCCTAAAATCACGCAAATGGTATCTCTCTCCACGGTACGGTGATAGAAATCCGGGCATGTTAGTATAACCCGAGTCCACAATATAGTATTTACCTGGAGGAGGGAGTGGAAAGCTATTTTCTGATTTTGTGATCGTTTCCATGAAAATTCTCGAGTCATTTGCTGTTCCCTCCCAACCAACCATCACATATGTGAAAGTCATGTTGAAAGAGCAAACACACATAATATTTTGTGTTGGTACAGTTCGTTTTCCACGAAAACGTACTTGACCTTGTCCTCCAACTCGAGCTGAAATGTGTGTTCCATCAATTGCTCCAATGCATTTCTACAAGTAGAAAAGAAATGACAATAATAAATAGAGGATTATCATAACAATCATGCTAAAAAGAACATAATTATCAAGCTGTGCGTCTAGTGGTTAATTTTATTTGATTTCTGATGCCCAAAAGGTAACATCTGTTACCACCACATCAAACGTCCATGCACCCTAGTCAAGCAAATAGGCAATTAAAGGAAAAACCATATAAACAAGGTTAACTCATTTTCAAAATTAAAAAAATGTAATCTACCTTGAATCACAATTATACCAGCAAATTATGACACTCACGATATTCTTTCATTGTTTTGATTAACCTTATAAAAAATAGAAAAATATTTCTTAAACTGGTACAAAGATGGCTTGTATCATATGACAGTAACCTATTTGCATTACCAGTCTTGCTATCTTCACACAAAGTTGTTTAAAATAACAATAATATTACCTTGAAATATTTGTACTTCGGATTGTATTTGATCTCTGGAGGTGTCTCCTCAAAAGAAGGGGGGACAATAATATGTTTTGCAATAGAACAAATAGCCCGAAGTACCCTTTTGAAATGAATACATATCGTGTACGTTGAATGTTGAAACCGATCACCCATATATCGATGCCTCTTGTTATGTCCAATAATGAGAAGAAAAATTGCTACTTGTTCTTGCAAAGAGAGATGCTTCGTACTTTTTAATGATGTCTTATGTTTTAAATACTCACACAAGCTAATGAAGACAACTTTTTCCATTCTAAAGAGATCATAGCATGTTTGTGAATGACCATTTAGGACTTCAACAATCCACTCATGTCCCGTTAGTTTTGAAATCCTCTGTGGACGTGGCTTGCTCTCAAAGAAACGAGTCATTAGAATAGTTGCAACAGACAACATGACCACAATCTCAGTTTCTTCATTCGAGTCAAACAAAAAATCATAGCTATCCATTCCTATAATATTAATAAAAGAATGTTAGAAAAATAGTTAAAAAAATATAAGCTAACAACATAAACACTATCTTTAATGAAACTTTAGTATAGTTGAATGTAAGCAGCATACAACCATAAAAAAAACATGTTTATTAGAGTAATGATATATCACTGCCTAATTATTGTAACATCTAGATTAGATTGAGGACCCAATCTTTTTTTTCTATTTTCTGACATTGCAATAAACATAATTCTAAAGGTAGGACTTTTTTCTAAAATCTCAACAGCTTTTGTGTAAGCTGCTGCATTTACATCTTCTAAGGCATCTAATTGTTCAATGCACTTCACAATCAAAGCCTCATTTTCTTTAGAACCAACACCGCCATTATTCTCTACCAAAGAAGGCCCAGATTCCGACACTCTTTTCTCATAAAGATCCAACTTTCTCTTAGAATTCTCTCCAATGACAGTGAAGGCATATGCCATGGCTGAATGAAGATTCTCTCTAGCATTTCGACCCGAGGCTTTTGATCCATTAGAGTGTTTTGCTCTTTTTTCTCTTTGCGACTCATTTTCATCGTTGTATGACTCTTCAGATTCTGTCACAGAGGGGCTCTTTGTAGAAGGATGTGCCTCTTCTCCAGTAGCAGTTGTATCCCCGAATATGATAGTTAGTTTTTTATATTCCTTGCAGCCCTTCTTTTGGAATCTTTTTGCTGACTTGTATTTCTGTAGCAATGTAAAGTATTAATACAATAATTCAAGGATAGTGATGGGTGAATTGAATCATTTCTTGCTTTTTTCAATCATACTATATTTTTAGCTGACAAAATTTTAAGCAAACAATAGAAAATGCTGACAAAATTTTAAGCAGTCCAGTTTATTCAATTTAAAAAATAGTTACATAACATTGTTTCATTGTTTGCCTAGGAAAAAATGAAAACTCGGCTGACTTCATGAAATATGAATTTTTAATTTTTATACTGATTAACATACATGCATAATTACACGCAGATGCAAACAAACACATGGTATCCCATGTGGAGGTGAAGAATAATATATACCTTGCAAGTAGATATATATAATATTTTCAAACATAATCTCTCTATCTATTAATGATACATTTAAAAGAAAAACAAGTAAATATATATAAATATTATTCTACTTGTATAATATATACCTTGCAAAGTCTCTGCCATGTTTCCTCCGAAGCAGTCAATTGTCCAGTTTCTCCATTGTAGCCCATTCCAGTTTCACCGAGTAATGCGGAGAAATCCTTCCAACGTTGTCTTAATGAATTATACTTGTTTTTTAACTGATCGGGTTTAAGATCTCTTCCTTTTTTTTTCATCTCTTCACGAATTCTACTCCATGCTTGTTTCGTCAAAGTTGTTGTCTTTCTATTACCCTTTTTGACCTCCTCCTCAAGCAAACTGACAAAGAGTTCCTCAAATTGACGTGCCCATACACCACCATCGATCTCAACAACTTCATCATCATCACCAATACGAAAGGAATCTGACATCTATCGAAGTCGAGATAGTGGTACAAAAAGAATGTCTTAACAAACTATAACTCGTATGAGAGATCAAAGAGTTATAATGCAATGTTGGTAGGTACTAGTTTCGTCAGGACTTCAATTGAATGAAACAATATATGAATAACATATTATTTCACATTTTTTTTCTAAGTTTCTTTTGTGCATTTAAAGAACCTGAGATCATAATCTATAGTGAGTCCCATACATTTTCAATACGATTAGTGCAGCAAGTACAAAATATGACTTTATCAAATCTATCAATTTCATGTCTTTCAGTATCAGATCGCATGTCAACTCTTTTTCCCATTTTTTCATTGGAATTTTTAGTATAATGTCCCACCACTCTTCTTTTTATTCTTATTATCAGGTACCTCCTATGCTTTAGCTGATTCACCACAAAGAAAGCTTAAATTCTGCTATCTAATTTCTACCTACTACTGATTGAGTGCCAGCACTACGCTGTGCTTTTAGCAAGAATTGAACCTTTGGGAGCTGGTGTCTGAACTTCATAGTAAGAGTTAACAACAACTAAGACTGAAAAAAAAATACTCCTGCTACTAATTGGAAACAAGAAGAAAGACTCATTTTTGCTTCAGATCGTAAAATCCAAGAAATTGATCTCAGTAGAAAAGAATTTGACGAATACCTGTAATGAATGGGCTAGGCACCTACTTGTAAATCTCTTCTGACCAAAACTGTACTTTTGCTCTTTTTTCTGTCTAGCGATTTTGATAATTGATGCAACAATTTAAAAAGAGGTGAGAAGATATGGTGAGAAGATCATGGGTGAGAAGATCATGAAAGATTTTATTTGGCAGAGAGGGGAGAAGATCATGGGATGATTTGATTTGGCGGAGAGGAAAATAGGGAAAGAGAGGAGAGAAAGATAATTGAGGATTTTCTTGCTTTGGCGGAGAAAGAAACAAAAAATGGTAAAAGAAAAGCGGTCCGGGAAGGTTTTAATAATTCTGTTTTTTTTTCACTGCGCAGAATAAAAAAATGAAAATAGAGGCGACCATCCAAACACGTTTTTGTTTTTTTTCTTAGAAATAAAACAGAAAACGGAAAACGTCAACAATACCAAACGGACCCTAAGAACTTCAAAACAACACACAGATAATTTTATTGGATATCATTAAATAGTGCCATACTAAATGGATGAAAATGGAGATTAGTTTAAGCTTGATTACCTGTGCTTGCATGTGGTATTTGTGGAAAAAAAAAACTTAGATGGAGAGAATCTTTGCGTTCGCACGGAGGTACCAAGTATAAGAGAACTAGGTATTCTCACCTTAGTAGATGTCATATAGTAATTTGGATCACATAGACAACTGTACACTAAAATTGCATACAACAAGAGCATAAAAACAAAGACAACAACCTCTATCTGTGAGATATTTTCTTTGACACGAACTTGTCAGAGAACATAGAACGAAGCTTGACACTATAAGTCTTATCCATTGAAAATGGCATGTAGTCTCTACTCCTTCGATTATGGATCACAAAATTGTTGGTACGACCTGACGCCTGCGGTGAGAGAAGGAATTATCGACCTTAGAAAGAGACAAGGTATTCATACATGGTGGTGCATTGCACTTGACACATTTATGGATTTTGAAAATTTGGTTTTGTACAACCAGACAGACTTCATGGCTTACGTAACCTAATACTAATCTCAGCCATTGTATCTAACATGTTATCTCTATCTCATAGATTGATCATGTTATATATAGAGAGATAAGCCATGACCAGAGACTATGTTGAACATAGGATAAAGTGTCAGATGCATTGAACAATTGGAGGCTACTGCATATATACTTTGGTCATTTGTCAAAAAGTAATAAAGTAATTTGTGTCAGAACCATGACTTGTGTATGCAAAACTGTCACCTGCTAGGCTGCTACATACAGGACTCTACCAGTATTGAGTTATGCCCTAAAATGCAGGAGAATACTACCGATCTATACCAAATTTTATGGTCATGGAGATGCATGCTTACCAGCAATGTGTGTTTCAGTACTGTGGCAGTACCATGATTGGTGCTAGTACAGCGCGGAAGTAAAAGTCGTACATGTGGAATCCCTTTCCAGGATTCACCAAGAGCCGGTTTTAGCATGCCATTCTCTCCTCCTACCATGTGATTTGTTACCTGATTAAGAAAAAATACATAGAAGCGATTTATAATTAAATGCCCAATGGTACTGATAAAATTTGTCCAACACAAGATAAAAGATATATATCATATCAAAGCAATGAAAATAACTTACTGTATTTACCACCACTAAGATATTATGTTCATATGCAATCCTTTTCAAAAGAATTCCAACAGAAGCCATAATATACCATCCTGCTTTTCATTAAGAGAAAGTAATATTTTTGCATACAGATAAATTTTGTTGTAGACCATTCAAAATGATAGCATATCATAAATTTGATAAGATATATGAAACTGCATTACCCTGGGAATTCTTGCCTCCAATAATTGGTGCTATAAGTGATGAGACCGAGTCAATTATGAGCAAGCATAACTTAGAACCTCCAGAATTTACCTGATTAATTTCGAAATAACAAAAGAAAGAAAGAAAGAAAATGTTATTACAGAAAAAAAATGAAAAAGAAAAGAGGAAAGGAAAGGGAAGGAACAGCCCGTGCAATATGAAAGTGGACATACTGTATGCTTCAAAGTTGAATCCACATGGTGTAGCAAATCCAAAAGGGCAAAAATGTCAAACACAGATTGATAATATATGTTGCTCATTATCATTTGTAACCTTTTTCCTTTTGCCTGAATTTCAGAAGAAAAAAACAAGTTAATTAAGTAATATAAATAACAAAAATGACAATGGAATAAAGATTAACTAAGGTCAAAGTTAGTGAATTAATGCTTTACAATACAAACGAACAGAACCTAATCAATAGCACAAGATGTTGGGATACGAACAGTTTAAAACCCGTTAATTGACCTAAGTAGCGGAAAGACCGTAAAACAAAAATTTTACGTCTGACTTAAGCCGAGGATTAAGCGGGATATGTCGGATAAACCACAGAGGGTGTCCACCTCCCGTTTATCCCTAACATCAAAACCCTACTTAATCCCTAAACAGATCTACTCCTTAATTGAATTCTAAAACTTTAATCTACTTACAAATTAAATAGATTAATTTAACATTAATACATTGATCCAAATTCGAATTGGACCGCAGAAGACTCGGACGGCCGAATCACAGACGCTCTTCTCCTCGGAGTATCAGACGTCTGATACCTCTACCAGATGTCCACCAGGACGATCAGAGAGCGGCTTACTTCTTCTGCCAGAAATACCGAAAGCCGCGATATACCGCAAAAACACTATTCACCGAGATAAGGACTAAATGAATATCTTTACGACTCGCAGTTATTCAAATATGAAATACCGCTCCTTTCGCAAAAATACTATTTTTCCGAATCCCGTAAATAACCGTAACCGAGAAAGAGAGAAAGTATATTTATCGATACGAATCCGAGTTAACGAGTACGAATCGATTTTTTGTATCTCTTTCTCTCTCCCTCTACCCCTCTATTTATACTAAAATGAGGAGGTTACAAATTACCAAAATACCCTTAAAATGTGAATTTACCATTTTACCCTTTTGGAGATGTGCATGTCGGCATACATAAAATTTTCACAAAATTCTTGCCGACTTGCCATGTTGCCATGAGCCAAAAAAATCAAAGTGACATTTTTGCCACATACACATTTCATATCGGCAAGGAACAAAAAAAAAATCAAAGTGCCACATATTCATTTGATTTGCATTTCCCATGTTCATGCCATGCCGACATCCTTTTAATTAATTAATTTATTTAATTAAGATTTTAATTAATATTTAATTAAGATTTTAATTTGATAATGACTTTCATCCCAAATTCAAAAAACCATAATCAATATTTAAAATCTAAATTAAATATATATAAATATTTATAAACTTATAATTGTTCTCAATAATTATATTTCTCAGGGTTTGGTATTTGTTTGGTTGCGGTATGATTTTATACAACGTATCGTATACGTCTATAAATTCAACCGTTTGTTTTTGCTTGTTATCTTATATGACATATATAATTTAATCATATCATATCATATATAATATTAATTATAACTATTTATAATTAATCATTAAGATTCTCTGATTTAGCTCCTATGCGGTGTGACCCAATAGGATATGTGTTATGTTGGTAAATAGAATTAAAACCATTTTAATTTCTATAATCATATGAGGCATCTGACATCTGCGCTATGACCATCCAATTACACAGACGATGTTGTACTTATGCAATATCACGATCCACTAAACATTTTAGTCGTGTTAATTCTTTCGTCTCACAGTATCAGATTAGTTTCAAGGTAGGTGTGTGTCATTCTTGCAAACTTAATCTTTTCTCGATCTTGAGCAGACTTATCAAATATAATTACTCTTGTAATTATACCGCATGCAGATAATCTTACTCTATCAAGGGGCCCAGTGATACTGTAACTCGTATCAAGATACGAGGGACAATAGTACTTTCAGTAAACCATCACTACCTCGACTAAGCTATGTATACCGAAAAGCTACCGTTATGACTGCGTTTTACCGACAGCGTTAGATAACAATCACACATACACATCTCTTAGTAGGAAAGATGAATACCTCATACTTTAGAACTCAACACTGAATGAAAACATTAATGACACGTACACAATTCCATTTAATGTTTCATTCGAGGTCTGTCAAATACCATGTTCTTCTAACATGTATTTATGTGATTAAAATGACATCTCATGTCTATGGTTTGTAAAACTTAACCATCTTTTAATCCACATTCTAACCTTGTAACGGTAAATTAGTGTTCCTGCTAATTACCTTGGTTAGAGACTTTTAAGAGTATATATCATATATATTATGAAGTTTCACAATTCCAGTTATTAACTCAAGTCAGATAAAGGATTGATTCATAAATTCAATAATACTCAAGGTAACAAAATGACAGTTTATTAATCACTCAATTCATGAACAAAGCTTTATGATAATTTATCGTATTATTGACTTCTAGATTATTACAAACTAACAATCTCCCACTTAAGCTAGAAGCCAATCATCGTAGGCTCTAGTTACACGAATCTCTAAATTTCCAAAAATCTCATAGATCTAAAGAAAAACTCATAACCAATCTCCTATGTGTCTCAGACCCATAGAAGCTGTATGCAACTGGTGCTTGGCTTGAGGAAGAGGTTTTGTGAGTGGATCAGTTGTGTTGCTGACAGTGTCAACTCTACATATCTTTACATCACCTCTATTTACGATTTCTCGTGTCAGGTGATAATGTCGCAGAACACGTATTCGGACTGTGATCTCGAATCATCTCGATCGGTTTAGAAATTTGTATCAATGTAATCATTTATTACGAGCTCGGTGTCACCACCATAGACGAGAAATATATCCTTAGTTCTTCTTAAGTACTTAAGGATATTCTTTGCAGCATTCCAGTGCTCTTTGCCTGGATTTGCCTGATATCTACTCGTCACACTTAAAGCGTACGAGACATCAGGGCGAGTGCACAACATGGCGTACATGATAGAGCCTATAGCCGAAGCATATGGCACTCTACTCATTATGCTTCGCTCATCAGTTGTCGAAAGACACTGAGTCTTGCTAAGCTGCGCACCATGATTCATTGGCAGGAATCCTTTCTTAGAATCCTGCTTGCTAAACCTATTTAGCACTTTGTCAATGTACGTGCTTTGACTTAATCCTATAAGTCTTTTCGATCTATCACGATAGATCTTTATGCCTAGTATATAGACAGCCTCGCCTAAGTCCTTCATTGAGAACACTTTCTTTAATTAAGACTTAACCTTTTGCAACAAAGGAATATCGTTTCCCATTAAGAGTATGTCATCTACATATAAGATTAAAAAGGCGATGGCACTCCCACTAGTTTTTCTGTACACACATGGTTCTTCTTCGCATCTGACGAAGTCAAACCTTTTTATTTCTTCGTCAAACTGAAGATTCCAACTCCGTGATGCTTGCTTCAATCCATAAATTGATTTACGAAGCTTGCATATCTTCCCAGCGTTCTTTGGATCCTCAAAACCCTCAGGTTGTGTCATATACACATCCTCTTCTAAATTTCCATTTAAGAAGGCGGTTTTGACATCCATCTGCCATATTTCATAATCATGAAATGCGGCAATTGCTAAGAGTATCCGAATTGACTTAAACATAGCCACGGGCGAAAAAGTTTCGTTATAATCAACTCCTTGAATTTGTTTGAAACCTTTCGCTACCAGCCGTGCTTTGTATACAGTCAACTTACCATCCATGTCTGTTTTTCTTTTAAAAATCCATTTGTTTGTTATGGGTTTTACCCCATCAAATGACACAACTAGGTTCCACACCGTGTTGTCATACATGGACTATATTTCGGATTTCATGGCTTCTAGCCATTTATCAGAGTCGGGCCTATCTATTGCTTCCGCATAGGTCATAGGATCTTCAGTATCATATACTGATACCTCATGCAGTCCCAAGTACCTCTCGGGTGCTCAGACTGTCCTTACAGACCTACGTAGCACTTGACCTTCGGGTTGTTGAACTTGATCTGCAACTATTTGCGGATTTGGTTCTACTTCAACTTGCGTTGAAGTACTTGAGCTCGGGACTAGAACCTCCTCAACAACTACTTGTGGATTTGATTCTTCTAGATGCTCTTCAACCGATGTATCAAGTGGTGGGTTAATCTGATCTCGTTCAGATACTGTATTGTGCGATGTATCTCGAATTTCTTCAAGTATTACATTACTCCCACTACTTCCTTTTGCGAGAAACTGTTTCTCCAAAAATACACCAATACGAGCAACAACTATTTTGTTCTCGGCCTGGTGATAGAAGTAATATCCTTTCGTTTCCTTAGGATATCCTACGAAAAAGCATTTGTCAGACTTGGGATCAAGTTTGCCAGACGTCGGACGTTTGACAAATACTTCGCAACCCCATATTTTAAGATAAGACATATTTGGGGTTTTCCCAAACCATAACTCGTATAGAGTCTTTTCTACTGACTTAGACGGGACCATATTTATCGTTCGTGCCGCAGTTTCTAGTGCGTACCCCCAAAAAGATTTCGGAAGAGTGGCATTACTCATCATAGATCGGACCATGTCTAGCAGGGTTAGATTTCGTCTCTCAGAAACACCATTCCATTGTGGTGTTCCCGGAGGCGTGACTTGTGAAACTATTCCACATTGTTTTAAGTATGTTATAAACTCATGACTCAAGTATTCGCCTCCACGATCAGATCATAAGGCTTTAATACTCTTGTTTAATTGATTTTCTACTTCTGCCTTGAATTCCTTGAACTTTTCAAAGGATTCGGACTTATGCCTCATCAAGTAGACATAACCGTATCTACTGTAATCATCAGTAAACGTGATAAAGTAAGAATAACCATTTCTTGTACAAGTACTCATAGGTCCGCTATGTACGAGTCCCAGTAAGTCACTTGCCCTTTCGCCCTTTTTGGAGAAAGGCGCTTTGGTCATTTTTCCACGTAAACAAAATTCGCACGTGTTAATTGATTCAAGATCAAAATTTCCAAGAAGTCCATCTTTATGCAACTTCTCGATGCGTTTCTCGTTTATATGACCAAGGCGACAATGCCACATGTAAGTCGTGCTTTCATGAGATGCTTTGAGTCGTTTGTTAGTTATGTTGAACACGGGTTTTTCCATTTCCAATATATACAGACCATTCATCATACAAGAGGATCCATAATATAATTCTCCTTTGTATATTGAACAACTATTGTTCTTTATAATAAAAGAGAACTCATTCGTCTCTAAACATGAGACCGAAATAATGTTCTTGGAAATGCTAGGAACAAAATAAACATTTTCTAGTTCCAATACAAGCCCGCTAGGCAAATACAACTCTATATTTCCAACTGTTACGGCTGCAACCTTTGCTCTGTTTCCAACTTGAAGTTGTATTTCCTTGTTACGTAACTTCCTCCTATTCTTTAGTGCCTGCATATTCGAACAAATATGAGCACATGATCCAGTATCTAATACCCAATCATTAATAGAGGAAGTAACATTAACTTCAACGACAAACACATCTGAGGATGAAGGTTTGGAACCATTTCCAGACTTCAAGTCCACCAGATACTTTGGGCAGTTCCCTTTCCAATGACCCTTTACTTTACAGTAATCGCAGTCAGAGGCAACAGAAACCTTTATCTTGGGAGGATTGGGTTTAGCAATCTTTTTCCCTTTGCCATTGTACTTAGAAGCCACTTTCTTTGGGGCCATTTTTATCTTCCTCTCACCAGCTCGGGTCATGATGACAGAAGAACTCTTCTTCATGTCAACATCTGTTTTGCCATCCTTAGGCTCAACAAGAACCGGTGAGTTTAAGACATATTCTTTCTTCTCTCGCTTTAATACAATAGACGATTCTTTAGCCATATTTCTACAACGTTAAAAGTAAAGATTTTAGCTTTGTTCATGTTATGTTCTATTTAAATAATAAAACTCCCACTGCAAATTTGTTCTATTCCCTTTTGCAGTAGGACCAAGATCCCTATTTTCACTAATATATGAGTCAGCTGTTACGCATAACCCGGCTATTAGTTATTTTAGGTAAGCCATCTTGCTAATCACAACTCTTTGTGATTCTTGGTTTCGTTAAAACATCGTATGTTTTTAACAAGGGAAAATTGGTTATTTGCCATCCCAAAGTTAGAAAATTGGTCAAATGCCACTATAAAGTTAAAAATTGGCTATTTGCCATTAAATTTCCAATTAAATTAATTCTGTGCCATTAACATAATTTTATATTAATTAAAATAAACAAAACTTCTGAAGTGACCAATATACCCTTGTTTGCATTAACCCTAGTACCCAGACCCATTCGACTCCTTCCCGAGTTCCCCTTCTTTTAAATTCCGACTCCTCTGTTTCTCTCTTTTTCCAAAACCTTCACAGACACTGCCAAAGTGCCAAGTACAACCTCTCATTGCTTTATCTTTCTCTTGCTCTCTCTGAAGTGTGAACAAACTAATTGAACCAATCAACTAGCAGCGGAATTAATTTATGGGAATGGGGTGCAAGGGATGTGAGAAACCAAAGGTGAGCTATAGGAAAGGCTAGTGGTCGCCTGAGGAGGATGAGCGACTTAAAGACTACATTATTCGCCATGGCCATGTGTGCTGGAGTGCAGTTCCAATTAATGCTGGTGAGTTACATATGTAATTCTCAATTATTCCTGGTAATTGTACTTGTTTGTAGCTAGCTAATGGCTTAATTGTATCCCAATTGTACAAAATTACTAGCTAATGGTTTAATTTTATCCCAATTGTACAAAATTCAACGCGAGTGTGGTTAATTTCTACCAGAATCTACCTGCATTTGTCAAAATTAGACCCATAGTTAGCCCGGTGTTGTTTAATTAATGAAAATTCATTTGTGAAATGCAAATGTAAAGGTACATTCCTTTTTTGGCAGGATTGCAACGTAATGGGAAAAGTTGTAGATTGAGATGGATCAATTATCTTAGACCAGGTCTAAAGCATGACATGTTTAGTCTAGAAGAGGAGACATGATAATGAGCCTTCATTCAAAGCTCGGAAACAAGCAAGTGCATTTCAAACATCATAGATTATTGTACCCCTAAACACAAATGTAGATTTGCCTCTCCTTTTTTTTTTTAATTGAAACACATTTTGTTCGCCTCTCCTTTTTTTGGTTTTAATTGAAACACAGTTTGGTTGGTTGCACAAAAGTAAACACCTAAATATGAAATACAGTGTAATCAAGGAGTTATTTGCATTTAAACGAACTAAATTACTTAATTCAAACATGAATTTATGCTGTTGAAATAAATTGGAACTTGAAAAACTTGTGTTCATGTTTTGTTTCTTCATATTTTTATTTCTCCTGTTTGGTTTGGGAAAATTGCTTTATCCTTTGTGAGCCGAGAGTGCTGAAGATGGTGCATGGTATGAGAATTCTTTTTCAACTGAAGAATCTGTCAAGGAGTACTTTATTTAAAGCCAAGCTATAATTAAAAAGTGACTTCTAATTGAAGGCCATGAATGTTCTCTTAGTGCGCCTAGAGATACATTAGCACTTGAGATACATGATATGTACACTTACTAATTACTGACAAACAAAACATTGAAGTTTCTTCATCTTATGCCTGTTTACACCATCTATATTTGAGCTTGTTATGTACATCAGATTTAAGACACTTTCATGGTACATTTTAGCTAATATAACCAAGCAAATAACAACATAACAGACAAAATAACATCATAAATAACATAAAACGAAAGCCATTGCCTTGTGTACTAGCATCACAATGAAGTGTTGACAACAAAATAACATCACAAAATAACAAAAGCCAGCATACCACTGGTATCTCTAAACAACCACAAAACAGTCAGCAAAACAACAATCTATCACCCCCAATTTCCTAACATAAACATAACATAAAACGAGCAACATCCTAACATCAACATAACATAAAAAACAGGAATTGACTACACCTCTGTACCACTGTAAGGCCTGTTTATAGCACCGCCTTGCGTACCGCTGCCTTGGGTACCACTACGCCTTTGTCTGCAAGAAAAAGTAGGAATGTGAAGGGTATGCCAAAAAAACCTTATTTGATGCAAACAGAAGTTATGCCTCTGCCTTGTTTTCAATACCTTTTATTTGCTGCAACAAGTGGTTCATCGTCTTTACAAGTTCTTTCTTGATGCCCGTATTGCTTGCATCTCTTGCATTGTTGTCTCTTCGACTTCATCTCCAAACAGTCAGGAATTCTCTCCTTCCTAGGTCTACTGGCAGATCTCTTCATCAAAGGTGGAAGCACTTTATAGCCGAGATCAACCTTGACCCATTGTGATTTATCAGTGAGAGCCGGGATCTTGCCCTCATATGCTGCTCTGAACTTAACTAGTGAATAGTATTCATGTACATAATCTTCCAACAGAAATCCCCTAAGACTGCAAATGAACGCAGCGGCATGCATGCAAGGTATGCCGGTAAGTTGCCATTCCCTACAACTACACTGCCTTGCATTCAAGTGCACTACATGCCCCCAAAGGCTACCTGTCGAATCTACTCCGCTCACCTCGCCGTAATCGTTACCCCCTCTAGTGATTCTGACCTTACTGGATCTCCTAGTAGCAGCATTTAACTGTTTGGTAATACTTGGAAGAATCACACATTGAAGTTTTTCACCTACTGTCCTCCTAACATTGAACATCTCCAACAACTGTTGTCTAATTTGATCAAGGAGATCAACTACATGCAATCCTTTAAGTTCTTTTATCCAACTGTTAAAGCATTCTGAGATGTTATTAGTCACATAGTCAACTTTGGTTAGTTCAGAGAATTGACTCCTGCACCAAATAGCTTTGTGGTCATTTTCCAAATATGCAATGGCTTTAGGTGAAGCTTTTTTGATCTCCTCCAAATGATTCTGACAGTTGGCTACTGTGTATGCATATGCCGCTGGCCTCATGTGGTTGGTTTCTTTACCGTGAAATTTCTTCTTGAAGTTTGTCATCAAATGTCGAAAACATTCCCTATGTTCACAATCAGGGAATATCGTCGCAATAGCAGCCATCAGTCCTTTCCCTGCATCCGAAGATATTGCTAGTCCCGGTGGTGCTCCTATTGCTCTCCGAAGATGGGTCATAAACCATGTCTAGTTTTTTGTTGTCTCCAAATCAAACACGCCAAATGCCACTGGATACAACCAGGTGTGTCCATCGATACCACAAGCAGTAGCTAATTGACCCGTATATTTACCTATCAAGTTATGCAATTGTTTGTTAAGACACGATAATCATATTGTTAAGGCACAATAATCAACAAGTTATGCAACAAAGGAGAGAATATTGTACCAGTCAAATGCGTTGAGTTTACACCTACGTATGGTCTGCAACCATGAACAAAACCATCTATGCATGGCTTAAGTGCCATAAAAATCCTGCTGAATCGAACCTCACTGCCATCCCTCTCAACTTCTATCTCTATGATGCTTCCAGGGCATGCCTGCTCCAACTCATGCTTGAAATTGAAAAGAAGTTGGAAGCTATCCTCCCATGACCCATGTATTTGGTTCAGAGCTACTAGTCTTCCCTCCCAAGCCTTGTGGTATTTCACCTTCACATTGAAGTCGTCTTCTAATTTATTTTTCACGGCTTTGGCTCCTGCTGCAGGGTTCTTTTTTAACCACCCAGAAACCCTATCTGCGACCCATGACTTAGAAGCCATTTTTTCATCTACCATTGAAATTGATGGGCATGTATGCTCATGCGGTAATACCTTCACCTGAAATACAATAAATTTTGTTAGCACATACCATAAGAATAAGAAACAATATGTTAACAAGTTATGCATGCATACCATGAAAGATTGATCATCTTTGCGCACTGAAGCATGAATTCTCCATGGACAACCCAAATGTTTACATTTCCCTATAAATCTTTTCCTATCAGACTTGATTGTGGCAACCTCGAACTCTTTTTGTATAGCAAACTGCCGTAGTGCCCTTCTAAAGCAATCAACACTAGGAAATGATGCGCCAACCGTTATTTTCGGATTATCAGGATCATGTGTCATTATTGGTGGCTCACCTTCTACACTTGGCTCCTCTGGTAAACTACCCAACAGACTAATACGATCTACATCAGTTTGAACCTCATCATCAAGACCCACCTCACCATCGGACATATACGTGAATTCATCATTCAACCCAACACATTCATTATCATCCTCACCATCACTATGGCTTACCGTTTGGCTCTGGCTCCCAATTTCAACAGCCGGGGCAGGCTGAAACGGAGTGCATGGATAAGAGGTATCTGAACCACTATAATTGGAGCATTCATCTAAATCACACACAACCACACTAAGTAAGATTAGTCTTTCCCTTTGATACATCTTAAACATCTCCGGAATTTGTGACTCGGATTGTAATGCTCCTTTGGTGCCCTCATCTTTGTGTAATATCCAAATTTTCGGTGTTTGAAGACTCCCCCAGCTTAACTCTTCTAATAAACCACTTCTCAACTCACACAACGAGAATCTATCTGAATCAACAATCCACTTTAATGTTCTACCCTTGACATAAAGTTTTTTCCCATCATCTTGCTTGTTCCAATAACCATCAACCTTGACTTCTATTTTATATGCACTCTCTCGATCAACCCTACACAAAAACAGATTTTCAATAAATTAAACTTAAATTATTACATATTTCTTTCATTAAATCTGAATTGCAGATTTCTTTCATTAAATCATAGGTGAAAATAAATGAAATTTCAATTATTATCATACCCACTAGGCATTATCCATGACTTAACAGTATCTGCTGGCATTGTCATGTGACAGTGTACTTCAATACTCCAAAATCTGACAAATAACAGAGGAAGCCGAGTTAAACAGAAATTGAACAGAAATTTTACTCACAGAAATTGAACCGAGTGGCAGGCGACGAGTTTCAGAGATTCAGCGAGTTAGCAATTTCGGGTGATTTCTGCGATTCAGCGATTTCGGCGACGAGTGGTACTGAACAACTGAATTTCGAGTGGTACAGAAGTCTCTGAAATAGCCAAGTTCTTTTTTATACCTGTACCGAGTGGCAAACAGAAGTTGAACAGAATTTTTTGTAAATCTATATGCTGAACACAAGCAAAGATGAAAGCAATCGTATACAAAAGAAAGTCAAGCACCACACACAATATGCCAAAATTGCTTAATGTTGGCCGATCACTCTGGCACATAAACTTTTATGATTTGACTAGGGTGAATTTCGGCGATTTCAGAGAATCAGAAATTATACTCACAAAAATTAGAGTCGCGCAGATCAAATCCCTCTTTCGAATCCCTCTCGCAGATCGAATCGTCGTCGAGGGTTCAATGGGTTCAATCGCCTGTTTCGTTCTGTGGTTGGACTCGGGAAGGAGTCGAATGGGTCTGGGTACTAGGGTTAATGCAAACAAGGGTATATTGGTCACTTCAGAAGTTTTGTTTATTTTAATTAATATAAAATTATGTTAATGGCACAGAATTAATTTAATTGGAAATTTAATGGCAAATAGCCATTTTTTTACTTTGTAGTGGCATTTGACCAATTTTCTAACTTTGAAATGGCAAATAACCAATTTTCCCTTTTAACAAAGACTTTGCCCCAAGCCCAAAACGTTTTTGGAAATCATTGGTAAGTAACGTCACTCTACTTGGTTCGTTATGTCTTACATAACTCTTGACCACCAAAGGTAAAAGGCGACGCCTACTGAGTAGAGAATCGTCAACCGATGAATAATAGTGTGAGAGGGATAGAGTAGGAAGGGCATACTACTTAATTCGCGTGGGTTTGTTTTTATATATATAAAAATCGCAAGCATTCTAAAAAGGTATGTCAGATAAACGACCGAGGGGATCCACCTCCAGTTTATCTTTGGTATCAGAACCTCTTTCATATGCTTAACGGTGCAAGCTTCACTAAAAAGGTATGTCAGATAAACCACAAAGGGTGTCCACCTTTCGTTTATCTCTAACATCAAACCTCTTTCATAAGCTTACGTTTGTTTTTCTGTTTAACGGTGCAAGCTTCACTAAAAAGGTATGTCAGATAAGCCACAAAGGGTGTGCACCTTCCGTTTATCTCTAACATCAAAACCTCTTTCATTAGCTTACGTTTGTTAAGCAGTCAGTTCTTTAAACTAATTGTAAGACACTCTTACGGATACGTGAAAAACTGTCTGCCAGAAAGATCATCGTGAGTTCCTTCACAAATCTATCTTTGACATTACGCTCTTTCACGTTTCCTTGAAAGTGATAAATCTCATTTATACATTTCGTAATATCTCGGTAAATCTCAATTTACATATATACTTGGTCCGGTATATCATTCATCAGTTTCTAATTCTTTATCTCGCAACAATGCACAGTTCTCATTTATACCGTTTAAAAGCACATAAAAAATTTATATGATTTTGCAAACAGATATTCTTTCCAGTCCATAAAGCAATTAGTAATGTGACAAAGTCCCCATTTGGGCCTGATGTCGTATTATGGAAATGGGCTCCCAGGAAAGATCAGGGTCACCGGGGACCTTATTAGTTCTAATCTTTCCTAGACAGAACCTTCTTTCTCATCGTACGCGCAACAGCTCTTACTTGAGTACTTTATTGCTTCATCACACTCCTCAATTTACTTTACTTATCCGAAGGTTTTTCGAAATGCGAAAGAGTTACATTTTGCCATTTCAAAAACATCTGAGTAATTTGGTAACGTGATAAAGTCCCCGTTTGGGCCAGCTAATCAGGACACGTAAAAGAGATCAGACGAAAGAGTCCTAAGACACCTCTCATGTCATAACCTTTATCTCTTACGAGTGGAGATTAACAGTTCTTACTTTGGGTACTCTATTGCTTCATCACATTCTTAGATATACTCAAACGCGGTTGAAAGTGTTATAAAACGAAAACTTAAATAAAACATACAGAAAGCTTAAATCACATTTAACTTTCTCAGTCGGTAAAACCGAACCGAGGAAATCTCATTTCATTTCGGTTTTGGACTTAAGCTGCAATTCAAAGAATTAAACCGATGTGCGGTATATGCACCTAATTTGCATAAGTTATAACTTTTAGAAAATCAATTAGCGGGAGAGCCCGGTGCTCTGATACCACTGTTGGGTTACGAACAGTTCAAAACCCGTCAATTGGCCTAAGCAGCGGAAAGACCGTAAAACAAAAATTTTTCGTCTGACTTAAGCCGAGGATTAAGCGGGATATGTCGGATAAACCACAGAGGGTGTCCACCTCCCGTTTATCCCTAACATCAAAACCCTACTTAATCCCTAAACAGATCTACTCCTTAATTGAATTCTAAAACTTTAATCTACTTACAAATTAAATAGATTAATATAACATTAATACCTTGATCCAAATTCGAATTGGACCGCAGAAGACTCGGACGGCCGAATCACAAACACTCTTCTCCTCGGAATATCAGACGTCTCATACCTCTACCAGATGTCCACCAGGACGATTAGAGAGCGGCTTACTTCTTCTGCCAGAAATACCGAAAGCCGCGATATACCGCAAAAACACTATTCACCGAGATAAGGACTAAATGAATATCTTTACAACTCGCAGTTATTCAAATATGAAATACCGCTCCTTTCGCAAAAATACTATTTTTCCGAATCTCGTAAATAATCGTAACCGAGAAAGAGAGAAAGTATATTTATCGATACGAATCCGAGTTAACGAGTACGAATCGATTTTTGGTATCTCTTTCTCTCTCCCTCTACCCCTCTATTTATACTAAAATGAGGAGGTTACAAATTACCAAAATACCCTTAAAATGTGAATTTACCATTTTACCCTTTTGGAGATGTGCATGTCGGCATACATAAAATTTTCACAAAATTCTTGCCGACTTCCCATGTTGCCATGAGCCAAAAAAATCAAAGTGACATTTTTGCCACATACACATTTCATATCGGCAAGGAACAAAAAAAAAATCAAAGTGCCACATATTCATTTGATTTGCATTTCCCATGTTCATGCCATGCCGACATCCTTTTAATTAATTAATTTATTTAATTAAGATTTTAATTAATATTTAATTAAGATTTTAATTTGATAATGACTTTCATCCCAAATTCAAAAAACCATAATCAATATTTAAAATCTAAATTAAATATATATAAATATTTATAAACTTATAATTGTTCTCAATAATTATATTTCTCAGGGTTTGGTATTTGTTTGGTTGCGGTATGATTTTATACAATGTATCGTATACGTCTATAAATTCAACCGTTTGTTTTTGCTTGTTATCTTATATGACATATATAATTTAATCATATCATATCATATATAATATTAATTATAACTATTTATAATTAATCATTAAGATTCTCTGATTTAGCTCCTATGCGGTGTGACCCAATAGGATATGTGTTATGTTGGTAAATAGAATTAAAACCATTTTAATTTCTATAATCATATGAGGCATCTGACATCTGCGCTATGACCATCCAATTACACAGACGATGTTGTACTTATGCAATATCACGATCCACTAAACATTTTAGTCGTGTTAATTCTTTCGTCTCACAGTATCAGATTAGTTTCAAGGTAGGTGTGTGTCATTCTTGCAAACTTAATCTTTTCTCGATCTTGAGCAGACTTATCAAATATAATTACTCTTGTAATTATACCGCATGCAGATAATCTTACTCTATCAAGGGGCCCAGTGATACTGTAACTCGTATCAAGATACGAGGGACAATAGTACTTTCAGTAAACCATCACTACCTCGACTAAGCTATGTATACCGAAAAGCTACCGTTATGACTGCGTTTTACCGACAGCGTTAGATAACAATCACACATACACATCTTTTAGTAGGAAAGATGAATACCTCATACTTTAGAACTCAACACTGAATGAAAACATTAATGACACGTACACAATTCCATTTAATGTTTCATTCGAGGTCTGTCAAATACCATGTTCTTCTAACATGTATTTATGTGATTAAAATGACATCTCATGTCTATGATTTGTAAAATTTAACCATCTTTTAATCCACATTCTAACCTTGTAACGGTAAATTAGTGTTCCTGCTAATTATCTTGGTTAGAGACTTTTAAGAGTATATATCATATGTATTATGAAGTTTCACAATTTCAGTTATTGACTCAAGTCAGATAAAGAATTGATTCATAAATTCAATAATACCCAAGGTAACAAAATGACAGTTTATTAATCACTCAATTCATGAACAAAGCTTTATGATAATTTATCGTATTATTGACTTCTAGATTATTACAAATAACACAAGAAATGGTACCTCTTTCGGCAAAGAAGGATAGGCTTCATTTACAAAGCTTCTGACTTGATTCGGTGAAAAAGAATTGGAAGTATCCAAATATAAAACCGTACCAAAATTCTTGTCTACAGTATGTACAGCGGACGAAAGACACAGCTAAATTTTTATTGACCAAATTGCCCTACATTAGCTAGTAGATCTTGCAAGTTGGTAAATGAAAAAGGAAAATGTAAACAATAAAGTAAAGAAGAAACTGAGGCATACTTGAGTTTTACCAGATGAAGAGGGGCCTGCTATTTCAGTCAATTGACCTTCCCTCAAACCACCCCCTAGAAGAACATCAATCCTGAAATGATTGAAATAAAGTAATTCCACAAGATACCCCAGTAAATGGCTGGTAAATTGCTAGCATATGTTAGCAATATGTAGTGCATGAAAGCTAATAGGGAATGGAAATTAGAATGAAAATGAAGAGGGGGGGATACGGTTGGAGTCTAGTGGGCAAAAAAAGGTTGTTTTGATTTGCATGGCTTAAGAGTTCCATCCCGGTGAGCCAAGGGTGGCGCTGATGTTGTAGTTGTACTAGTACATCAGAACTTGGAGCTGCACACTGTACCGTTATAAAATCATAAGATCATAAGACATAAGACATGTACATTGTACAGCAACTTGCATCATGTTCTGATCTGATGCCTGATGGTGTGCCCATGATCAGTAGCTTTAGCTTAGTCGCGCGTGTGCACACACAGGCTCTTAAGTGATAGTAATTAATCAATGTAAGATTCAATTGAATTTCGTTTATTTAATTTTATTTATTTATTTTCAAGAAATTGCGCCAAACTGAGAAATCCAATTCCAATCCATGTAATAAATAATAATAGACAAGACAATAGTATATGAAATGGAGTGATCTAGCTAAAAAAGCATGGTTTAAGCAATCTCTTCTGATTTCCGAAGCGCAAGCATTAGAGTATGTAGGTATAAGGTACGTATGTGTAAGTATGAGCAATCTTAGTACCAGGTGAGGTTTGGCGGCCATCGCTATTTCCTTCCTGCTTTCGCGCCTTCTCGCTTTCTCTTCCCGTTTTGGCGCCGAACGAAACGAAGGGAAGCGAGGGGAAGGGAATCCTCTTGGCGGGCTTTAATTGGGCCTGGAATAGACATTTAGGAATCACGAAGTAGATAAGATAAGATAGTTAATCTTAATGGGCCTTTCTTTTTCTTTATAGAAAGAAAAGAAGATCCACGACTCCATCTCGATATCTCCATTCTCGTCTCGTCTAGTCGTCTTTGCTAAAAAAGAAACGTAAAAATAAAATTTCTTAAATTGTCATTTTAAAACAGCAAAATTGACAAAATGCAACCAAAAAATTATTACCTATCAAAATGTCACTAAACCTAAATCTATATTTTAATTTTGTCATTACCATTCTTTAATTTCAGTTAAAATATACCAATACTTAGGACCCCAATTTAAACAAGTGATATTAAAGTCCAAAGGTTCATACATAGTTAATTAGTCGAATCTTGATAATTTTTGACATTATCTTGTGAAAATGACACAATTGAAGTTTGTGAAAGAACCACCAATTTTTTATGTATGTTGTAAAAATTTCTATTCTTAAAAAGATATATGCTAAATTATCTTATTCTACTTGAACTTTGAAAAGTTGTAAAGAATGTTTGAACATTCAAGTATGAAATCGATAATATTACGTTGATCAGTGCTCATGCAATCCAGTAATACTCAAAGTTTGGATAATTTTACTGGCTGTTTGAATAAGATGGAAAGAAATTTGCGCAAGGACTTACGTTACCAATGCTCTTTCAATGCACTCGATACTGTTCTCAAATACAATATTTCATTTTAATTGTCTACGAGTAAATGTCTGATTTTGTTTATTTGATGTAGATGACATCTCTTCTCTTCTTTATCATAGTTCTTCATTTTGAAGGAGAGACAAAATTGTAGAAATAATGTCTTATAATATAATAATAATGAGTTAAATGAAGAAATGAGGATATAGGAAAGGATCTCATGTTTTAATAGAGATATAAGATATTTTAGCTATTTTAAAAATTTGAATGGGTATACCATAAATTATCCCTTTTTAATTTATTTTGTGAAGGCAAGTTTGTTTGTTTAAAAGGGGGAAGAAACCAAGCCTCGAACGCTCCTCTTCTCTAACCCTATCGCACTCTCCCCTTCCCCTTCGCCTAATCTCCATCTCCCCAACCTTTCCCCTTTACACCTGTCGCCGCCTTCTCCGGCCATCGCCTGAGCTCTCACCGTCTGGCGATACGCCGTCTTCCTTCGAGCCTATGGTAATTGATCTCTCTCTCCCCCTTCTCTCCCTCTCTCTAGCCTCTCTCTAGCCTCGCTGTCGTGTTGATTTGGCCGTCGATTTTGATATCTAATCGCGCCTACATTCTGTTCGCTGCTAGATTTATACACACTATAAGGCCTTCACTCCAAAGTTCGAAGCTTCTGCATTTCTGATCAATCTCTGAGCTTCAATTTTGGGTTCGATCGTTATTTCCTACTGCTTGAGTATAGATTTGTTTCATTAATGAAGAACACTGTCATTACTGCATGCACTCCTTCCTCTTTTCTACCTATTATTCTAATTTGCTCAACCAGCCCATTGTTTATTACCTAGAATTTTTTAGCATCTTGCTATAAGATGGGTTTTTTATTTATCTGGATCAATCTCACGAGTTCAATAAGTCTTTGCATAGCCGTATATGCTATGATTTTGCTTCAAGGGAATTTAGCTGATTCTTTTTAATTCAATCTGTGTATTTTAGGCAGAGTAACTAGTTGCATATGTAATCAGACCTTTTTAAAGGTTGAGAAAAGAAGATCTAATTGTTACACTTGGGTGGATTTGAAACTTAGTTACATTTGAGACTAGGGGCTGATCATTGGATATAGTTATCGACCATATCATCAGCACCAACGTCGTCTTTCTTCATCCACTCAATATATATAGTTTTCCTTGTATTTAGGTGGATGCTTCTACCTAAATTGAAGAATGGCGGTTGATGGGTGCATGAAGCCGGTGCCTTATAACCCTCCCAATGATGATTCTGATGATGATGATATGCCCTTGACTTTCAAAAGGTCTTCATCTAAGAATAAACCAACAACAGCAAAACCAGTCCCAGCTCCACCTAAGGCTACTAAACCTCCACAAACCTCAACCAATGGAGGAAGCTCTAACCTGTCAAAGGGGAAAGCAGTTGCATCTACCTCAAAACCAGTCCCGGTTGCTAATGAAAAGACCAATTTGAAGAGGACCCTCAAGTTAGAAGAAGGCTCTGATGACTCGGAGGATGATAAGCCGATCAGTAAAAAACTTAATCTTTCTTCTTCTTCAGGTCAAAAGTCGGCTTCAGGTGGTACGGACAAGGCAGTTTCTATCAAGGAATCAGTAAAGAAGCAAGAGCCTCCTGACGATTCTGATGATGAGAAACCATTGATTGCGAGGTTTTCTAATACCAATGCAAAATCCACAAACACATCTAGGACAACACCAAGTACCCGTGGACCTGATTCTGACGATTCAGAGGATGAAAAACCTTTATGCTCTAGATTTGGCACATCACCAAATAATTCCAGGTCCAAGGAGCAAGTAAAAAGTACTCCTGGTACCAACAAAAGCGTAAATAAGAGACCCTTAAGCAGTAGTGGTGCCAGTGCTGCTACACCGTCTAGTTCTGTGAAAAAGGTGAAAACAGATGGAGCTTCCACAAGCACCAAGTCCACAAAGAATTTGAAGAAGAGCAGCACTAGTTCTTCAAAGGACTTCAAGAGTAAATCAAAGATGACGATTAAAGACTCAAAAAATTCCAAGTTCACAAAGCCACCTGGATCAGGTGGTGGACAGAAATGGACCACACTGGTGCACAGTGGGGTTATCTTCCCACCACCCTACAACCCTCATGGGGTAAAAATGTTATATAATGGGCAGCCGGTTCATCTAACACCTGAACAGGAGGAGGTAATGTGGATCGGTTTTATTGGCTTGGGTTAGATTCTGTGAAAATTGTTGCGTTGGGTGTCTGGTTGAGTTGGATAAGAATAAAAATTATTGGCCCCTGTTAGCTTGATTGTGTTCAGTTGTTGACACTGGTCCTTTGGTTGGGTAATATAGCTATGATAGACCTGGAATCAGATTGTTTGTATCCATGGTAACTTCGGAGATATCTAGACTCAGAATGTTGTTTTGGTATCAGACCCGAATAAGTCCTCTAATCAGCCTTTCTTCAGCCAATTAGGAACATAACTGCTAAAATAATGCTCTGTCATAGATATGAATTTAGGCATCCTTATTTTATCGGAATTTATGAAGTGTTTTGTATTCATTTTTTTTATCAAACTTGTTATCAGGTTGCAACAATGTTTGCTGTAATGAAAGACACTGATTATGCGGCAAAGCCGAAGTTTTTAGAGAACTTTTGGAATGATTGGAAGCCAATTCTTGGTAAAAACCATGTCATTAAAAAATTTGAGCTGTGTGACTTTACTCCTATTTATGAATGGCATCTTGCTGAGAAGGAAAAGAAGAAACAGATGACCTCGGAGGTATAATTTACATAACTCAGAAGATTTCATTTCACCGTGTAAACCTGATATAGTGTATAAACCTTGAGATAGTATGGCTGTACCAGATTAAAGTTGTCCGTTGCTGCTATTAAAATGGAACTTATCTCTAGTATCCTGTGCAGCAAATTTATTTCAAAACCATCCACACTGCCAACCTCTCTTTGTATTTGAGTTATAGACAGAAAGAATCGACTGGATAAATGAGGTCTGTTAATTTCTTGTAGGTCTATGCATGATAATTTGATATGCTCTGTCTAGGCATGTCATTTTGCACTATGCAAGTTTTTGCTCTCTTAATTCAAAGGATGGTTTAGGATTAAATACAACAACAACAACAAAGCCTTTAGTCCCAAACGAGTTGGGGTTAGTAGAGATGAAACCCAATCGGAGTTGAGAATGGCAGAATTTTTATGTTGGCTTGCGAAGCCTCTTAATGAAATAGTAACTGTTGAAATCTGCATTTTCAATTCTAACAACAATTTTTGTTGCTACAGGAGAAAAAAGCTTTAAAAGAAGAAAAGCTTAAACAAGAGGAGAAGTACATGTGGGCCATAGTTGACGGAGTCAAAGAGAAGGTTCTCTCTCTCTCTTTCTCTCTCTCTCTCTCTCTATGTCTCTAGGAAGAACATTCTATTTAAGTAGCTTTCTTTTTTTTGGTTTTAGGTTGGCAACTTCAGAGTAGAGCCACCTGGATTATTTCGAGGCCGTGGGGAGCATCCTAAGGTCTTATACAATCATTAGTGAATTATTTTCTGTATATTCAGTACACAAGTTGTATAGTATGCTAATAAAAATATTTATTGTAGATGGGAAAGCTCAAAAGGCGCATTAGGCCTAGTGACATAACAATCAATATCGGAAAGGGAGTTCCAATCCCTGAGTGCCCCGTTCCTGGTGAAAAGTAACTTTCTTCTTGTCTGCTGTTATTGTTATTATTATTACTTCTCTTATTATTATTATTATTATTATTATTATTATTATTTTTGTCATTGTTGTCTATCATTTTTTATCATCATTAATTTTGCTTATGGAAAGGTGCTTTTCTCCTCGTTTACTAGGCCCCCACCAGGTTTCTCATAGACAGCTTAAAAATAGCAAGACTTGATATACAATCAAATTAAATATACAAAAGTACACTTTTTGCACGACGTTTTTCCTCAATTGCTTACTGGGTTTCTTATAGACTGCTTAGGAAAATATAGGCTGGCTTGATACAGTCTAAGAATCCACTTGTAAAGAAAAGCAACAAATCAAATGTACACGAGTACACTTTTTGATAGAAACGATGTTTGTTCTAAGGTGGCGGGAGGTCAAGCATGATAACACAGTGACATGGCTTGCATACTGGAGTGACCCCATAAATCCTAGAGAGTCCAAATATGTTTTTTTGGCTGCTAGTAGCTCTTTGAAGGGTCAGAGTGACAAGGAAAAGTATGAAAAAGCTCGCCTTTTAAAGGTATCTCTCCTTATTCTTTTATGGGACCTTTTTCATTTATATGCTTGTGTAATTATTGACTGTGATTCTTGTTCATTTTAACTATGCAGGAATATATTCATAATATTCGCGTGAATTACACAAAGGATTTCAATAGCAAAGATTCTACAAGGAGACAGATAGCCGTTGCCACTTACCTCATTGATAAGCTTGCACTGAGGGCAGGCAATGAAAAGGTACCATTTATTTCGGTATTAATTTCAATACAGATATCTTTCGGCCACATCTTAAGAAATTTATAGTGCTGTTTTATCTTTAGGATGATGACGAGGCTGATACGGTTGGTTGTTGTACCCTTCGAGTGGAGAACGTCACATGTCTGCCACCTAACAAGTTACAGGTGAAATTAGCAACATGCAAACTTAATTACACTATGAACTGACCTCTTTGTTGTCTTAGCATCTCTCTCTCTCTCTCTTTTTCTCTAGTTTGACTTCCTGGGTAAAGATTCGATTCGATACTTCAATACTGTGGAGGTTGAGTTGCCAGTTTACAAAGCTATTGAGGATTTTCGAGCATGTAATTTCTTTCTCTTGACTCTCTAACATCTTATAATTATCTAATTATTCTCTCATTTTTTGTTTCCTTAAATCTATCGCATGATTAAACAGCAAAGAATGGTGAGGGGAAAAGAAAGGGACCTGGAGACGATTTATTTGATAAACTTGACACTAGTAAATTAAATGCTCATTTGAGAGGACTTATGCCTGGCCTCACTGCTAAAGTATTTCGTACTTACAATGCTTCTATCACCTTAGATGACATTGTAAGATTCCTTTGATCTTTTTCTTATTCTTTTTTTTGGGAATTTAGTGTTCTGGGTTTATGGTTTTGATAGAGATCAAATGATTCTTCCTCTAATGATAACCTTCAACTGGAATCTCAATGTAAGTGTTGTGTACAATTAGAGTCATTGTTATTCCCATCCAAAAGATGCTGGTTGTAAATTGCATCAGATTGTCAATCTCTGTTTACTTGCAAAAATCCACTTGGTACCAAAAACATGGAAAATGCTGTGTACAATTAGATTTATTGTTATTCGCATCCAAAAGATGGTCGTTATAAATTGCATTAGAAAATCTGTTTACATGCAAAAATCCACCTGTTGCTAAAAACTGGGAAGTGCTCCATTGTCATGTTTCTGTTTTGAAACTTTGAAATATACTCGCTTGTTGTGTTGATCACTGTCAATTTGTTAATTAGTTTTCTATTTGTACAGTTGAGCCGTGAGACGAGGGATGGTACGCTCCCAGAAAAGGTTGCTGTCTATCAAGGTGCAAACAAGGAGGTGATGCAGCAAAATATTTTATAGCATACACTTCAATTTACTCTTCTAAATATCAATTACCTACCTAATATTTTCTCTCCTTTTTATATTAAAAAATAGGTTGCCATTATATGCAATCATCAGAGGAGTGTCTCCAAATCTCATGAAGCACAGATGTCTAGACTGAATGAGAAGATAGATGAGTTGAAGGTTTGTGTTCATTTTATCAAACAGTAAATCCTGAATTTAAGAAGTTTGTAGTCGAACAAATGTTAGAGTCCCAATTTTTGTGATCTATTTGTATTTACAGGAACAAAGAAAAGAGTTAGATGAGGATTTTAGTCGAGCCAAAAAAGGAAAGCCTCCACTGAAGGACAAAGATGGGAAGGCAAAACGTAACTTGGCTCCTGAAGCGTAAGAAATCTTATAAGACCCCCAAATCACCTTTTTCATCCAGAAAAAAAGCTGGAAAGATGATCACCTACTATTCTTCTCTGATAATGTGTACAAACTTCTATTGGGAACTTTTGAGATTAATCACCTACTATACTTATCTGATTGTTGTAATCACCTCTGGCCCTGGATTTTAAGAAGATCATCAACAAACATTGTTAACATGTATTTTGTTGGGAAAACACAGCATCGAGAAGAAGCTGACACAATTAGATGCCAAAATAGAGAAGATGGAGATTGACAAGAAGGTGAAGGAGGACTTGAAGACGGTTGCTCTAGGCACGTCAAAGATAAACTACCTCGATCCTAGAATTACTGTAGCATGGTGCAAGCGCCATGAAGTCCCCATCGAGAAGGTATCATCTCTTTATGGTTTTATAAATGCATTCATTGTTCATTTTGAATTTTACCTGTTCATTCTGAAGTAGGGACTAGAGAGCTAGAAGACATTGGCAGCTTCTGCCCAGTTTTTAGAGAGAGAGAGAGACAGGGGGGAGAGAGAGGCCTTGACAGTCTCTGTTAAGTTTTTTGAAAAGAGAGAGAGATTTGTCATTCCTTGACAGCCGCTGCTGCCAAGTTCTGGAAAAGAAGAGAGAGATTTAGCAAGCTAGCTATTAAAGCCTTATTGACCATGTTGTGCCAATGGAGGGGGTAGGGCTGCAAAATGTCGGGTTCATTTTGTCCATTTTTATGGAAGTTATACAGTTGGCCCTCCCTAATAAAAGATTTGTTTAATTCAAGCAACAAATATGCTTCATTCTAAACATATCTGGCTAAACTTTCTATTTTTGCCAACTAAAAATATTTTGTTTCATCCCTGCACCAATGGATGTGGCCACACTTTTGCCGAAGCATAGAAATAAGTCGCCCCAAGTAGTTATATAGTGGATGTAAACAACCATAAAAGTTGGTTCAGTTTAGCTTGTAGTAAGCTAGATCCACTGTGAAGGTATCTCACCAAGGCCCGACATTGTGCATTGAGTTGGGCTAGCGATGGATTAAAGATCCATTTTCCCCCATCCAATTTACAAAACTTTTATTGCATATAAAAATAATTCTTTCATGCTTAATTCAGAATATATATAAGCACTTCTAGTTAGAGGATTTTATTTATTAAAGTGAAAGCGACCATGTGAAATAACTAATTCTTTGATATGTCAAAAATAATGGAGTCTGTAAAATCTCTCTCTTGTTCCTTCACATCCAAAGGCATACATATCCTTGAAAACAAGAATATATCAAAATGTAACCCTCTAGTCCAAGTTTTCAAAACTACCTTTGAAATTGGAAGAGGGATGAGTTGAAAGATTGCAATATCTTGGTCCTTTGTTGTGGGCATCCATCATATCATGTCTATTCTTTTGTTCGGCTTTCCCTTTTTTTTGGTGAGGATGGAGGTGGGGGTATGTGTGTGATTAGTGAGTGGAAGTGGATTATAGTATATGTGATATTCTTTGAGCATTTGAGGCAATTGCAAGAGTACTTGTGAAACTTGCATTGTACTTGCACACTTGACACTTATTGACTTCAAAATTAACATTTATTTTACAGATATTCAACAAATCGCTTCTGGCAAAATTTGCATGGGCCATGGATGTTGAACCCAGCTACAGATTTTAAGATGATGTTGTTGCAACTTGCAAGGTCTTGTTTTAAATTAGCTTTTTTTTTCTTAAGAGGGGAGAGGGAAAGAGCCTCCGATTTTCTGTGGATGTAGGAAGTTTGTCTTATTTAAATTTTTTATATTTAATTTGGTCGGCAGTTGTGATAACTAAAAAATGCCCCTGAATTTGTGGAGTTTATAGACATTGAGAGTGACAGTATGCACCCGGGTAATTTGCTATTGGAACCTAAATTAGTACAATGAAGTTTTTGTTTATTTGTTCTTAAATCGATTTTAAGAGAAAAATCAATAAAGAATTTTGGTGGGTCAACTAGTTGCAATGGTTTTGGCATTGCCCCCATTTTGGTTCTACAAATTTACAACTGAACATAGGTAGCTCTCAACAATAGTTTTTGGAGTACAATGATTTGGTTTTTGTTCGTAATGAACAATGAGTTGGTGGATTGACATTATGATTCAGATAAGCACGTCTATTTGGTATGATGAATGATGATTGAGAAAGATGGGAACAGTGTTGGAATCTGTGGGTGCAAATGCAATGCATGTTGTTTTCTTTATTATTTTATCATTACCAGATTGCATCCGTAACACCGTCGGCATCCCAAATTCCCAATTAATTGATTTGGAAGGAGTTACTACTAGCAGTGAATGGTTGAGAAAACAACAGTTTTCAGGCTGCTCACGTGCCTTCTCTACACTACACGTAGAAGAAAAGTTGGTACTTAAATTGTGGCTAAAGTGTAAAATATAAATAGGCCAGGATTGAGCCCAACTTAATTTCTCTCTAGGCTCTCTGAGCTTGATGACATTCCACTTGGCAAACTCTATCCTTCTGAGTTCAGAGTGCTCATGTTAATTTGAATCGTCAAATTAATGATCAACGACTTTTTTGAATCATATCAGCGACGATCAAACATTGATTTTTAATCAAACGATGATCAATCTGCGTAGAATGAGCAGAGAAAAATGAGTGCAGAGCTTTCGGTTCCTTACTCCAACTCGAGTTATTTTGATAAAAAATAAAAAAAACAAATACATAGTACGAACTGCATTCATTTTTTTGCTATATTCCATTTTTCTTTTTTTTAAATGCATATTAGTATTTGTATTATGAAAGTATCTAAGCATTATATATTCTGAGTTTGTAAACGAATATTTCAAAAATTATATTGGAGTGGTAAATTTCAGATAGAATAAAAGGATACTTAGGATAGTAACAATTTTATTTTCATATATTGATGAAGAGCGAAGGCAGACTAATACATACATTTAGAAATATTCATCTTGCTCCTTCAGTACCTAAAAAAACATTTTAGTATTCTTTAGTTTGACTATATACACGGAGAAGACGGAGAAGTCCCTAATGAAATATTGAATGGATATGTACAAAAATTTGAATAATATGAAGCTTTAAAAAGTAAAGTAATAGAGAAAAAGGAAGTAGCGTGTATTATTATTATTATTAAATTGAGGGAAGTATTATTATCATCTAATAGCCTCCACTTAGACGTCCCCTAACTAACTCTGCTATTCATGATGCTTCGCGTCAATTTTTATGCTCCGCCAATTGATAGCTCCGTTAATTCAGCTCTGTTAATTAATAGCTTTGTCAATTTAATGTTGCCATTAATTTATCTTGCCAATTTAATCCTGCGCTAATTTAATTCTGCCATTAATTGCATGTTTGTTGCAATTTTATTGCATTTTTAGTGCATTTTTGTGGGATTTTATTCAATTTTTGCTGCATATATATTACAATTTCAGCATGAATTGTTATAAAGACTTAGGTGTTATAATATAAAGACTTTGAACAGTAATATAAAGACTTGGAATTTGTAATATCGACAAGCTCATTTCTTACAGACAATTTCAAGTTTATTGTTAGACTGTTGTTAGTAGTTTGCTTGCAAAGACTTGAAATTTATAAAGATTTGAGATTACTAATATAAAGACATTAGAGTGGGAATTTGTAATATAGACAAGTTGATTTCTAACAGACAACATAAAATTTTTCCTTGTCGTATTGTAAAGGCTTGTGTGTTGTAATATAAAGACTTCAGCATTGTAATATAAAGACTTGAGAATTTGCAATATAGACAAGTTGATTTCTAACAGACAAGTTCAAGTTTATCATCAGACAAGTATTTATAGTCCAAATATAAACTACTAACAACAAAAAAGTTTGTTTGTCATATTATAAAAACTTGAAAATTGTAATATAAAGACTTGAGAGTTGTAATTTAAAAACTTGAGAGTTTTAATATAAAAACTTGGGAGTTGTAAGATTGACAAGTTGATTCCTAACACACAAGTTCAAATTGATCCTCAGACAAACCTGATTAATTCAAATATAAACTACTAACAACAGAAAAGTTGATTTGTAATAAAGACTTAGGATTTGTAATATAAAGAGTTGGAATTTGTAATATATAAACTTGTATGTTCTCGTATATGTAAATACACTAAAGCAAATGAAGCAAAACATTCATGTAATCTCTAAAAAGAAATGAAGCAAAATATGATTCACTGAAAATAAATTCGATTAAAAAAATGTCTTAATCTGTAGTTTGTCTCTCAATAATTATACACAAGTTGATCCATAGTCACACTACATAAACAACTAACAACATACAAGTTTGAAGAGAATGCAAAAGTACTCACCAAACCAAGTCAATTAGTCTTATCTCTTTTGTAATAAATAATTTCCATTTAAATCAAAGAACTCAGTAATTTTCTCTAACTGCACGGATTTCAGAGCATACACTACATGATACCAGTCAAGCTTTGAAGTTATTGCTTGAGTTCACCTCCAGCAGGTGTGAGGTGGTGACGTTTGATTCATGAAAAAGCTGTAAGGAGAGGCTTGAGTTTCACTGAAGCTAGATTGAGAGTCACAAAAATAAATATATCAACAAAGATGAAATTGTGGCAAGGAGAGGAGAGGATAGAGGGAGAAGACCAGATTCGCGACATAGGGAAAATACGAAGAAAATTTCGGAGAATAAATACGAGACTCGGAAGGAAACACAGACTAAAAGTAAAGTCGGATTGGAGGAGAATTTCAGTCGGAGAAGACCGGAGAGGGAAATAATCGGTAGGAATTAGAGAGAACCAGGTCATTAGAAGTTGGGGGATGCGATAGGGGGACAAAAGCTTGGAGATATTATAATTACTCTATTATTTTATTATTATTATGGAAAATGTTTCGCGGATCCCAACTTCGATACCGTCAGCGATACCAACTGGACACGTCCAGTTGAGTTCCGACGAAAATTTGTTTTACTTATGATGCATATTGTTTTCGTTATTATGTATGTTATTTTCGTTATTGTGCATCTAATAACATGCATAACAGTTAAATACTTATGATTTATATGCTAAGTTCAATATGTTTTTTTGTTCTATTTATGATTTATTATGAAAATTTGTTTTACTTATGATGCATATTGTTTTCGTTATTATGCATTTTGTTTTTGTTATTGTGCATCTAAAAACACGAATAACAGTCAAATACTTATGATTTATATGCTAAATTCATTTTGTTTTTTTGTTATACTTATGATTTATTATGTTTTCGTTATTATGCATGATGTTTTTGTTATTATGCATATTATTTGTATTATTTTGCATGTTATTTACTTGCATAATAACAAAAAAAAACATGCACAATAACAAAACCAACATGCATAATAACTACAACAACTTTTCAAAATAAATGCAACTGGATTCGTCCAGTCCGCATTGATGAGCGTAGCGATCTGCGTCGGTGAGCGTAGCGACAATCGTTTTCAGTGGAGCGTCCAATCAATTATATGCATAATAACAAAAATAATATGCATAATACAAAAAACAACATGCATCATAAAAAAACAACATGCAAACTGAAATCAACTGAATCTGTCTTGTTGATATTGATGATGGTATCACTGAAGGTATCGATATATCAGCTCCCTATTATTAGGAACCAAATCTGCTGCTTGTTAAAACCCTGCTTCTTTCCTGCTTGTTTCGATCTGGACCGTTCAAAACTCATCCAACGGCTAAAGCATCTGCCCTCTGAATCAAATCACAGCCGTCCGTGGCGATCGGACGGTCGGATCGAGACAAGCAGGGTGCTGCAGCAGATTCGGATCCCTATTATTATTATTATTACTACTACTGTTATTAAATTCACTGACAGTTGGGGTCCATGTGTCAGTCTAGAAGTGGAAACTGGAAAGTAGTTGAGTAGAACCAGAACCCCTTTGAGTTGGAGGCCTGGAGCCTTCTCCACTTCTCTCTTCTTCCTTCATCCATCCATCATCCATGGATTGATCGAGGCTCGAGAAAACAATGGCATCTCCGGCGACTCTCTGGCGCGCCACCTCCATCCCCATCTCCATCTCCATCTCCAGCGCCTTGCCCCGCTCTCTCTCGCGCTTTTCGTCGAACACTAACACCTTTCGCACTTCCTATTCCACTTCCCCCGCTCTCTCTCCCCCTTCCACCGCCATCCTCTACGACCGGCATGGTCCTCCCGATCAAGTCACTAGGTTCTCTCTCTCTCTCTCTCTTCTCCGTCAATTTATCTCTCTCTCGATTGACATGACATTCTTCATTGCATCTTAGGATTGTCCAGCTACCTCCTGTTCAATTAAAACCTAATGATGTCTGTGTCAAGATGCTCGCATCTCCCATCAATCCCTCTGACATCAATCGAATTGAAGGTTTCTTATATTTGTTTTTGCAACTTTAAATGAAAATTCTCATCTCATGCCATTTTATTTTTCATATAATTTATTGATTTGCGTTAATTTAATTTAGTTTAATTTAATTCGTGTTGTAGGAGTATATCCAGTCAGGCCTTCAGTGCCTGCCGTGGGAGGTTATGAAGGAGTTGGTCAAGTTCACACTTTGGGGTCCTCTGTAACTGGTCTCTCCGTTGGCGATTGGGTTATTCCCTTTCCCCTTTCTTCTGGTACTTACAATCACATATTTACGCACAAATAGCTTGCTCATTTATAAGATCAGATTCTTTTTTTCTCCTTATTTTAGGCATGTGAATTGAACACAATAACTATCTTGATCTTCTAAAGTTCAATTGAACTCTTGTTATTTTGATTTCTAATTTCGCATAATGGAACTTTGTTGAGGCAATTTAACATATCAAGGTTGGTTACTGTTTAATTTGAGTTAGTTGCTATTGACCTATAGAAAGTAAAGCTATCATACTGTACTAGCAATGGCAGATACATAGTGTATTGGGAATTTAAAAGACTTTTGGCTGCCAGATTATTTGTGGCATAACTTGAAAACTTTAGTGGCCAAAACATGAAATGGGGCGATCAAATAATAGACAATTTGTTGGAATTAATTAATAATTTAAGAATAATACTTACGTGCTGAAAAGAACATGTTAACGAACCTGAAATAATATTACAGCAACATGGCAAACTTATGTGGTGAAAGAAGAAAATCAGTGGTATAAAGTGCGCAATGATAAACCAATGGAGTATGCAGCTACAGTTACTGTAAATCCGCTCACAGCAGTCAGGATGCTTGAAGACTTTGTCAAGCTAAATTCAGGTGTTTCTTTTCTTAAATCAAATATCAAGTTTTAATCCTCCCTTCTCTTTCTTGCATACTGTTGCACTATCATAACTAATTTTTTCACTTTTCTTGGCAATAGAAAAAGCAAATTAGTAATTAGATATTATTTGTGCACTTAACCAGGTGATGCTATTGTACAGAATGGTGCTAATAGTATTGTTGGCCAGTGCATTATTCAAATAGCAAAAGCTCGAGGCGTCCACACCCTAAATATCATCCGAGACAGGTTCTAATTTGTAATTGTTTTCTTTTATTTTCTAAGATTTTCATGTGCTAAACTTGACCAAAGTTGCAAAAAATGAATGGTTTCTTCTGCAAAATATTGTAGGCCTGGTTCATCAGAGGTTAAGGAGAAGTTGAAAATGCTTGGTGCAGATGAGGTTTTTACAGAAAGCCAGTTGGAACTGAAAAATATCAAGGGCCTCCTGGTAATTCTTTGCCCTGTATTGTAGTTGGTACCATGGGAAATTTAATACAACAACAACAACAAAGCCTTTATTCCCAAATAAATTGGGGTAGGCTAGAAATGAAACCCAATCTGAAATGAAAAATCAATATAAATAATAATAAGATAATAAATAATAAAATAGTCGTAAAAATAAAATTATAGTAATGATAATAATCAATGATTTCGAATCGTGAAATGTATCGTGTATCGTAGACTCGTAGTATTTAGTATCGTATCCTGTATCATGTATCGTATCGAATCGTTTAAGATACGCTAAATTATTCTAGAAATCAAGTAATAACTAGTTACGAAAAAACCTCATCTGTATGGTGTAAGCCGCATAACGATAAGTTGCATGCTATTACTTGATTTCTAGAATAATTTAGCGTATATTAAACGATATTTGTATGGTGTAAGCCGCATAACGATAAGTCGCATGCTATTTGACCATTAAAGATAATCTGAACTCTAAATCCAGAAGCTATTTCTACACAGGTCTGAACTCTTAATTGCAGAATATATCTAATTAAGATAATCTGACAATCCAGCAAAAATAACTAATCCCTGGTAGTAATTCAGTGGCAATCATTATTATTGGGTTCTTGCATGCTACGATAAACTTCAAAATTGAGAAACAATAAATTGATAATCATAAAAAATACAATTGGTGTTTGGTACTAGTTCTATTTTTGCAATCAATTTCACAATAAATAATCAGTTGTATTGTTGTAAACAATGGATGTAGTCATGTAGGCTGCAAAAGGTAAGTGGGACAGATTCAACATTTGTCACTACAAATCCAGTAGTAAATAGATTTCAGTTTGCTTACACAATGTGTTGACTGTTCAGTTAAGCAATGGCTCAAGGGCTTTAATCAAATAAAAAACAGTTGGGAGAAAAAACAAAAATTCACGGAAGAAAATAACTAACTGGAGAAAAAAAGAACAAACCTGGAAGAAAGGAGGAAGGAGGCGATGGAAAGATTTTGGAGGTAGACGAAGAAGCGAAATTAATCTCACCTTTCTCTGTCTCGTGATAACTAGCGTAAAAAGTTGAAGTGATCACAACGCGAAGCGACGAGAAAAGTTTTTCTGGAAGGAACGACACAAGAAGGCGATTTTTATTGGCAAATAACCTTATCGTATCGAGTATCGCATTGCTGAATTGTAGCGATTCCAACGATTCAGTGATCGTACTCACATCGCAAGGGTTTAGACTCGTATCATATCGTATGATACTGAAATCTCTGATAATAATAATAATAATAATAATACACTATTCTACCAATCTTAAGTTTAGACTAGCGCTCTACGTCGTTAATCTTGGGCTAAAGTCGTACAACTATAACACTACTAAAATTTAGTTTGTCACGATTTTGGTACGTGAATCGCCGACTTCCATGCACTTCTATGTGACACCAACAATAACTGTTGATTAAGATTTCTTTTGGATTTTTTTGTCTTTAATAAATTTTTGTCTATATTTTTTTATTTGTGGAGAGTTCTTCAGCTTTAATTTTTCCCGTTTTAAATTATCTTTGCAAGGGAGATTTGCCCGAGCCAGCATTGGGATTCAACTGTGTTGGGGGAAATGCTGCCACTTTGGTTCTCAAGTTTTTGAGGTAAATTTGGAAAATGGTCCTACTTGACTTCCTGCTTATGAAGTAACATTGGCACAGATGGTTCATGAAGTACAGCTCATTTTCCAGTTAGACCAAAAAAGAACCCTGGTAATTCATCCACAGCATTTTCCATTTTGCGCAGATGAATTTTCGGAATTCACCCGTCTGCATTCTGGTTCCTCAACACTATACCAACTATTGTACCAATTGGCCCAAAACCATCTATGAGATCAATGTTCTTGACAGCACTGATATAGAATGAGTGATTGTGGCTGGATATATTTCAGCTGACAAATCAAGTATCTCACAGCACCACTGATTTGTTGTCTGTTCCCTTTTTGACCATGAAAGATAATGGGAAGGATCCGAAACGGTCGAAACTAAAATAATTTTTAAGAAGCAATCGGGAATTTGGAAACTTCCAACAGGATAGATGACTGTTTCTTGGCAAGTATTTGTGCATGTACACTATTTCTCTTTTAAAGATCCTGAAAATGAATCGGGTTCTTTTTTGTTTTGTTGTTTAATTAAGGCAAGGCGGAACAATGGTGACGTATGGTGGGATGTCCAAGAAACCTATTACTGTATCCACCTCATCTTTTATATTCAAGGTTAGTCTGATTTTATATGATTTGATCAATTTTTCTGTGAGGTATATTGAAGTAAATTTGTTAGGGAAAAACTTGGGTACACAGATAGGTATATTAGGTACTCTGATTCACTCCGAACTGTTAGATACATCAAGATTCGCACTATAGATCAAGATCAAACGATTCAGAGTGAATCGGAGTACCTAGTGTACATATCTTTGGTGTACCCAAGTTTTTTCCCAATTTGTTAACTCCTAAGTTCAACCATTTACTCTTAACCTTGTCGAAGTAAAAAAAAAAGTTGCTCCTTTTTTGCTAATTCTGACCGCGTTGGATACCGGGCTGGTATGGAAAGGTGGAAACCATGATAAATGTTTGTTTTAATTTGTTTTTGGTTGTTTAAGAGAAGGGTTCACCACTTCACCTTATCATCTGTTTTATATATAACCTAAGAGAGGCAAGAACTGAAAAGGAACAAAGTTCATTTGTGTAACTAATGCAAAATGACAAATTATCCCAAACAAGGAAACTATCACATATTCCTAGTTCTCCTATTATTATTAATTTTTTTTAAAAACATCCATTATCCTTATTTTCTCTTGAAATATATACATAAAAATGCGCTGTGCCAATGTGTTTTTCATTTTCTGGTTCCACGTTACTGTATGATATGAACATTGTCAGTTTTGTAGTGAACTGGTCTGTTTTCCCACTTCATCTTTGGTAAAAAAAATCAACGAGAAAGAATGTAGTTTTCTTTAAAATACTTGTATCTTGAAAGTTCAGGGATAATAGTTGACTTTGCTCATTTTTCCTTCTAGGATCTTTCCCTAAGAGGGTTTTGGCTACAAAAATGGATGGCTTCAGACAAGGCACACGAGTGCAAAGCGTTGATAGATTACCTTCTCAACTTAGTAGCTAGCGGCGAACTCAAATATGAGTAAGGATAAGAAATTTTATCTTAGTGCAGTACATGTTGTGGTCCTGAACTGTCAAAGTTCCTATTTTGGTCCATAGACATCTAAATATACATTTTGGTAACATACATTATGGTACATGAATTACTATTTAGCATTAGGGGAAATTAGATAATTGCTACTCCCATGGAAATGAAACCCAATAGACGTTGTTGTTGTTGTTGTTGTTGTTGCCAGAATGATCATTTTTTTCTTTTTTGAGGGGTGATGCATGTCACTTAACATCACTCATTTATTGCCGGCATACGTAGGTTCAAAATTTTAAATGGTCCAAAGTTTCATTTGTTGAAGGATTAAGATGGGTACTTTGAAATAGTTGGGAATCCAAAAGGAGAAAAAGAAAGATGGTATGGAATGCTTTCTGATTGGAATATTGAAATGTAGGATGGAGCTGACTCCCTTCAGTGATTTCAAGGTTGCGCTGGATAAGGCCCTTGGCAAACTAGGAAGCCAACCGAAACAAGTTATTCGGTTTTAACTTTGCACAAAAGGATGAAATATTACCAATATATGCCCTATTTGTCCTGAACTCTTTTTATTGTCGTGTCCAATATATACTCTTTTTGGTTGGATCTGATTATGTTGTAAGATTTGTTTTTGTTTAAATTGTGAATGAGCTGAAATTCATACTTATCTGTAGCTGAATTCTTAGTGGTTCTCCATTTGTGTACTAACTATATTACTTCCGAAGAACGTTCGGTCACAATTACACCCGCGGATGGGAATGGATGTAGGATTTGAACTGATTTTCACTGTTTAGGTGGGAAAAAAAATTCACTACAACTGAATTTTTAACTTTCCACGTACACAGTACTAACTGTCGAACAGGGCCTTAAAGACTTTGTTGAGCCATAGTTTTACAAGTAAATAAGATGAGTTCAGTAATCATGCATGCAATCAAGGATGGCCTCTCAGTTTTTCCCTTATGTTCGGGATTCCCAGGATTGGCCCCACTGTACCCCTAAGAAATGAGAAACCAGTTGATTGTCTATTTGTCTGTCAGTGGTAGCCAGTTAGCCACGTAGGAATCGCGTGACCTGGCCTACCCTCATTCCAACTCCATAATGGTAAATGGTAATGGATGTATTTTGCTCTTGGCATATGCGTACCCGGTACCCCTCCCCTCCCATTCCCTCCCCCAACGAGGTTGGTGCGACGCGTTACGCTGTGTTGTACACCTGGTCTGTTGTGACAATGCAATATACAAGCAAGGTAGCGTTGCTGTTGCTGTCAGCGTTGTGTTACGAAATCTGCAGCTCGCTGACCCTGCTCTTCGGATTTTGTGCTCCGATGAGCTGATCCTGAATTTGCGAGCAGCAAATTTGAATGTTGCTGCTGCATAGATTAGACTGCGAGTTAGAAAAGAGATTTAAGTATACTAATGAGTATATCATTTAATTGTGCATTTTATAAATTAAATTATTAGATTAATGAATTATACTTTATTTAATCAACGTAGAGAAAAAAGAATAAATAATTAAAATGTAAGAAAAACAACGTTACTTAATGATTCAATAATTGAAATCACGAGTGTACGGTGAAATAGTACACTGATGTGTACTCTGACCTGCGAGTTAGTGAAGCAGCTCAAGCAAGCAGGCTACGGCTACCCATCGATGTTCTGTGTGGTTCATGTCTTTAATCTGACGCTTATTTTTGGCACAGAGAATCTCATCTCGATCTCGGGCAATTTTACAAAATGGACCTCTGAGTTTTGCACGCTTCTCTTTTATTTTATTTCTGCTCTCTTTCTCCGTCGCAGTCTGTCAGGACCGGAACGGGGACAGAAAAATTGAAAATCAGGTAGCTCGCTACTCCAGTTGGTTTTTTATTTATTTTATTTTCAAATTATAAGCTCCCGAGTCCCGACCCTTTCACCCTTTCTCTCCTCTCTCTCTCTCTCTCTCTCTCCCTTTTCTCTAGAGGCTGTGGACGAAGAAATCCAGAGAGAGACAATGGACGACTACGCGAGGGAGATGATGGAGCTCAAGACCCTCGTCACGCGCACTCTCGAGAAGAAAGGTGTGCTCGCTAAGATACGGGTTCGTTCCTTCGCTCTTAATTTCTCTCTTTTCTTTGTTTCCTGGTTTCGCTAATTTAGGTGTTCTGAGCAGATATAAGTTTGTCTTTAAGACAGATCCCCCTTCGAATCTGAACTTGCTCCGATTAGATTCACTATCAACTACTTATACTTTTGCGATCTGAAATCATTTCTGGTGATATTTTCCGATTTCTTCTTCGATTATAGACTAATTTTTTTCATCTCTCTCCATTTCAGACTTGGGCTTGTTAGTTATTGTAGGATACTTTAGTCTTTTCGTGTGTAAATGTTACGGTCTTGTTTTGGCATCTGATCTTCAGACAATCTTAATCCCGCCTTTCATTTTCATTGAGACATTAAACACAACTACGGTTCTGAGAAAGACACTTTTATTTTTTATTTTAAGAGGTTCTGCAATGGATGTTTTGTTTCTTATTCTTAACAAAAGAAATGGAAAGTCAGTATCTGACTGAACAATCTGTAGGTTCTTAGTAGGTACTCGATTACATTCAATTTTTTTTTTTTTTTTTTAAAAAAAGCAGGGCAAATGCCTGCCTGTTTCATTGAAACAGCAAAGTTCATACATCCAAGGTACCTAATTGTTTTTGCGAGAAGCAAAAACTAAGAGTTTGACTAAAGTTCTACATAGCTAATTCTATTACATCCATATTTCATCAAAAAAGTACTCAGTATTTTCCTTCAGTATCTTCTTTTACTTCTTCACCATCTTACCTTTTCTCAACGCATAGTACCAAGCTCTTAAACAAAACAAAGTATTAGAAAACACAAACAGACACAGCAAATCATACAACCAAATTCAAATTGTCAAAAAAATATCAAGTCCCTTCAATTCGAAGCAGATCTGAGCCAAACATGGGCTCCATGACCCTGAGAGCTGAATCCATCTGATCCATCACCATCAGGCTTTCTCTGAGAGCTGAATCGATTACATTCAAATTGACAACAATATAATACCAGACTGCTCTATTATATTATTACTTCGAAATATTTCAACTGTAAGGGCCATTTGGTTTTCCTTGCAGGTAAGTTGAGCATAACTCATTGGCCTCTGGTTGTGGTTTTCTATAGATCAGTAGGGCTGTATCAAGACTTTAATACGGGTTACTGCAGAAATTAAAATAAAAGGAAAAGCGCACCAACATAAAGATCCTGTCTGTATTAGTATAGCAGTATGACCAAATTGAGATCATTAACTTGATTTTATCATTTGTTGAATATTATTATTGGTTTGATGTCATATATATGAAAACTATAGGCTTCAATGGTTTTTTCTATATGGAATAATGCTGTAATGTAGGCGGAGCTGAGAGCAAGTGTATTTGAGGCAATAGAAGAAGAGGATAAAGTCTTAGAAAATGAAGAGGGAGCAAACCCTGCTTTGCTGGGTTGCTGTAACGACCGAGCCAAGCAACTTCATGCATCTCCTTCAGGTTTTGACTTTTTACACATTTTTTGTGTTCTTCTATATATATTCTGTCTGAATTTTTGCAAACTATACACCCAACATTTTAGTTCTGTGCAGATTTACCTTGGAAATTTTATATACTAATAGTGCTGAACTTTGGCTTATATTAATAATAAAGTGAGCATTTTGTTAAATGCTCACAATGTCTTTATTTATACCTATATCGAGGCTGATCTTTTTCTACTGTCAAAACATAAACGTCATGTAACTTGACTTTATGTTGACGGCTAATTTCTGCATAACTTGGTGCGAAAGAGTTTGGGTTATTTTAAGTAAAGAAGTGGGGGGGCAAATTATTACCTTTTCACTTGATTATCACTTAAATGTTGGTTGTTGTTTATTTGTGACCCATCATTTTTTGGTATGTATGTAATTTGAGCAATGTTACTTGTTTCTTGCAGATAAATAAGACATTGATCAGTTGAAAAAAACTTCATAGTGCAATTTGCATAAATTTCTTTAGGGCCTTAGGAAACACCAAAATTCCATATGCTTTCTTGCATCATGGTTGCTTAAAGGAGGAGGAGGAGGAGGGGGGGGGGGGGTTAATATTGTCATCTTTGAAAAATTGAGGGCTTTTTTTTAATGAAGGAATAGCAAAAAGTGGCATGTCCTGAAATTTTCAAGCTACAACAACAAAGCGTTTAGTCTCAAATAAGTTGGGGTAGGCTAGAAATGAAAACCAACATAGATAATAATAAGGGAAAAACTTAGGTACGCCAAAGATATATACACTAGGTACTCTGAGTTACTCCAGACCATTAGATACATCAAGATCCGCACTATAGATCAAGATAGAATGGTTCAGAATGACTCGGAGTACCTAGTGTACATATCTTTGATAGTTTGATGTACCTAAGTTTTTTTCTAATAGTAATATAACAGTCTGAAAAACCAATATTAATTATACCAGTGCACATTTTGGTTTGTTTTCGAAAGGGGATATGGGACTGTTTTACAGGGTAAGGCTGATATTTTCTTTGTTTAATTTATATTGACATGCCATTACTGATTACTCGTGTTGCATAGGCATGCATGACATTTCATCGCATTGTATAGAAGATAAAATTTATTTGAAAGATTATTCCGATGTACACATCGGACAATTAAATTTATTATCAGCATATCATGTGGGGAAGGGGGGCACCGTTGCTATTTGTTGCTTTACATGGCATAGCTGCTATCTTCTTGGTCTTTCATTTTCTTGCATGAAATAGAGAATTATTTGAATGCAGAATGCATTTGATGTGTTAATTGTACAAAAGACAACTTTTTACTTCTTGATCAACTACTTCCAGTTAAAGAGATGACTGACCTTTCACTGGTTTCTCCATGTGTAGCATTTAATATTTTTAAATCTGTGGTACCATTTTATTGAATGGCTACGTCTTGCAGGTAGACTACTGACTGCACTGGTATGTGAGTACTTGGAGTGGGCCCAGCTCAATCATACTCTAAAAGTTTACCTCCCTGAGTGTAACTTGGTAAACTTCTTCTTTTACTTCATTCACTTTTGATATAGTAGTCAATTATGTTTGAAATTTTGCGAACAAAGAAAAAAAGAATTACTCTTCTTGATCCTGTGTAATACTTTTGCTGAACAGCCCAAAGATTTCTGGAAATCAGCATTGAGGGACTTCTCCAACAAAAGTGATGATACCAGGACTGCGGAGAGTGGGCCTATTCTGCTTGATGTTCTTGAAGGATTTCTCAAATATGAGGTTTCCTTTTCTATCTTCTACTTCTCATTTCCTATGTCTTTTTATATTTATTTAACGGTTTGTTTGTGTTTTAGAAAATTGATTAGTTTTCCATAACATCAGAAGAAATGTGAAACATCATGCATGCTAATATATAATTTCTTTGTATGCCCCTTCAGAACATTAATAATGCACCAATATCCATCCTCTTCTAGTATCTCTAGAAGCACAAAATGCTCTTCTCATCTTTTCATTTGTGGAGATTTGGATTGCATACTTGTTTGCTATATATTTTATTTATATCCTTTGAAGCTCAAATACTAGGGGCAAAACTATTTTTATTTCCAAAGTGAACACCATTTTTGTGTTGTGTACCTCAGTTTTGGGATTTAATATTACTCGAGTTGCTCCTTAGTAGATTGTGATCTAAGCAATGCTTAATGTGATTACTTCCTTTGAAGCACAATTACTAGCACAAAAACTATTTCCATTTCCAATGTGAACATCATTTTTGTATGTTTTGCACCCCATTTTTTGGATTTAATATTACTTGAAGTGCTCCCTTCTTAGTAGATTGTGATCTAAGCAATGCTTAATGTGATTACTATGCATGTGACACTTTTGACCCGTGACAATTCCAGATAGTAAACCGTGCATGAGAAATTCTTTACTTGTTCTCATATCTTTATTTTTAATTGGCGGCTTTAAACAAATCCATAATACTGTTTACCAGAGGATGGCAGCTGGGAGGAGAATTGTAAATGATACCGATACCGTTTCTAGCTCAAGTACTGAATCTTCTAGAAATATTAGGAGGCCTTCTTCCACTGCTGTCAGCGGTTTACCGCCCCTGGGAAGGTCTGTAATGTTGGTCTGTTGTATACCTTATTTATTGTAACTACAAAGCAATTCTTTGTTTCTCTATTGATAAAACTGCACTGTGTTCCCTGCAATACTATTACAGAAAAGCCCTGCAGCAATTAGTCCTTCAGCACCTTTAGAAAAGCTGAATTGCGATTCAAAATATCTGCTTTTTCCAATGATGTAGGGTTTATATACTTCATATGTGCAGTGGAATTTTGCAAATTTATATTGTTTCTTAATCAGATTTTTTTTTTTCATTGTATTTTATTTTTCTAGGCAAATTCCAGGTTCACAAGCATCAGGTAACCTTTTTTTTTTCTTTTTTATAATATTTATTACTTTCAACTCTCATATACAGAGGACAAAGAAGTGTTTTAGGTTCATAATAATCTTGATTTGACTTTCTTTTCCATCTCAAAGAGACATTAAAATATAAGTGAAATCTGGTTGATTTTTAAAGCATGGCTTTTATGTGATTACTGGCAGTGGCGGATTCATGATTTCCATCAGAGAGAGGCAAGATCTATTACTTTTTTCAAAATGATGCATATTTTTAAATATACATGGTTATTTTGCAAAAAAAATTAACAAATTGTACAAATACACAAACTTATTTTGCAAAAAAAAATTCCAGGGTGGGGCGGCTGCCCCTCCCTGGCCTCATGTAGCCCCGCCCCTGATTACTAGTTCTTGCTGGGTGCCTTGTATATGAGTTTTCAGTTTAGTACATGATGCTGTTGATATTTGCCCCCTTCTAGATGGCGTTCATGCGTTTTCCTATTTTCCTTTTGTGTTTCCGACAATATAGTTGATTTTGAACTAGCTAACTGTTGTATATTGATTTCTTCTAGATAGGAGGATGAGAAAAGATGATTACAACTGGAGATACGAGTCTGATGAGATTTCAGAGGATGTGATTCGTGCTTCTAATGCCCTGGAGAATGTTCATTTGGACCGAAAGGCTCGTAACCTAACTTCCTCTTGGAGGTCAGAATTCTTACCTTTTGTGACTCCAGCTTTGCCCTTGTACAATAATATAATAGTGTTTTGTTTGTTAATATTTAAATGGTATATTGCATCTGGTTTCCTGAAGTTACAATTTTAACTCTTTTCTGTTTGAGTCCTTACCTTAATAGTAGCCCAACTCTGTAGTTCCTTTTTTCATAAAAGGCTGTGACCAAAATTCAATTAGCTTTTTGTTGACCATCATTTATCATCATCAGTGTCATCATCAGCACCATCAGTTATTACTTGTAATATTTTTTTTTATTATTTGTTTTTGGTTGTTTGTTGGTTTCAAAATTTTCTGAAGCTGGTGGTATTCTTTGACTGGTTGATACAAATCTATTTGTGTTACAAATTATCTTGTGTGCATACAGGCATGCAGGTGACGGTATAATGGAGGACGAAAGAAAGGTTGATGGCCGTCGTTAAGTACTACTAGTACAATAATACCTTTCATGAGCTTATTATTGTAATTTTCAGTTTGTATTAGTAATGTTAGTATTCATGTTTGGCCTCTGTAACATTGTTTTGGGTTAGACTGTGTTCTTTAATTTTTTTTGGTTAGATATTCAACTCAGGTGGGGTTCTAACAAATTGGAGTTGTTTTGTATGCTTACTCTTGTGTGTGTGTGTGTTTTTTTTTTACCTAAAATTAGTTTTATTGCCTAGTCAGTATTGCATTAATAAATTGTGGCTGGGTTCAACTTTTTCGCTACTTTCCTCGTGTCTCTTTCACGTGCCTGGTCTGATTAGAAGTCGACTCGTTGTTTATTTTTAAAATTGTTTCTCAACTCAACTATTGAAGGGAAAAACAAAATTCTGAGGAAAAAAGGAAAAAAGTGGGGCCCACATGGTGGTCCTGGTAAATGGTAAATGTCACTGATCGCTGGTCACAACTCACAAGCTCGCAAGCTCCCAGCCTCCCACCAACCCAAAAGGCCAAAGCTCTCACCTAATTCAAATACCGTTGTCAGACACGAGACATCAGACATCAGACATCTCTTACTAGTTACTAGGTGCATGCTGATGCTGCCATGCAACAAGTCGCTGTGCAGCGGACCCCACCTTATCAACGAAAGCATACAGCCCGATTACTTTATAATATCTGACAGATTGCTCAGTAGATGTTTTGTCACACACTCTCACAGTAACAGATCGACTAACAGTCCCTGCCACAGAAAATTCCGATTTAAAAGCTGATCTCATAATCTGTCTTTCCATTCCTCTTGAATTTGATAATAATAATCTCATATCAGATATCACTTGCCTCTTGCCTCTTGGAACTTGGAACTATTTATATCATTGGTCCCATACTCCCCACTTCCCTAAGTATATTTATCATCATTTATGGGTCTCATGTTGCACTAACTGTGAAATGTAAATGGCGAAATTGATGCTGTAAATTTGGTGCCATTTTTAACTGAAGCATGAAAGACATGTATACATCAGTCTGCTTTACCTTTTGGAATTGAATGAACTTAAACAAGCTGGATCATAATGCTTCAATTATTGTTTTATATGCATTTTAAATAAATCTTTGAATTATACTGCACTGAAAGCATTTCTGTTAGAACAACATAAAAACTGAGTCTATCACTAGTACTTGCTTGTTCAGATAAACAATTTTCTTTTATTACTTCCATAATTTCACCATCACCTAAGCTATGAGCAAACTACACAGAAGCTACTAAAACGATAGGTTAGAAGGAATCTAATCTCCAAAATAAAGTTCTCTCTATCTCTCTCTGTTTTTGTTTTTAAAATTCTGGAGGGCTGCTAAGTTTCTCTCTCCTCTCTTGGATCAACTTTCTGTGAAACATATTCTGTTTTACTTTCTTTCTTTTTTTTTGTTGTGAGAGGGGGCTGGTGTAGGGGATGGGATTGGAGCATAAATATTACAGAACTGTATTAAATGCAAGACAATAAATGCAATTTAATTGTTAACTCAGAAAGGAAAGAAAAAGAACAACTGATTTGACAATGCACTAACGTTGCATTTCAATGTTTCTTTTCCTTTAATTCCCATTTTGCAAAACAATCTTTTAAAATATCGTTTTCTTGTTCAACGCCTCATTTTTTTTTTGGGATTGCAGCATGCATAGAAAAACATAATTGTTTCTCAATTTTTCAAAAGAAAGGTTCTATTTTGCACCCGAAGCCAAAATTTTGTTTCGTGGTGCCAATTATTTTGTTACTTCAATAATACAAGTAAGGAAAAATATCATATATCTACTTTTCTAAAACTTCGAAATTATGTTGACTCATAATTTGTGTAATTTATGTTGGCATAATGATCATTTTTATAAAAAAGACACAAGTAAAGCTAATAGCAAATGAAGAAATGCAATGATCTATACTTTGTTGATTAATATGAACATTGATAATATAATATGCATAGAACTTCCTACGCATTTTTAAATCTTTTGATTTTTTTTTTTTGGAGTAAATCTTTTGATTTTCTTTGAAATTCATAAGTACTGTTCGATTAATATTGTTATTTTTTTAAAAGAAATACCAGAAGTAAATTGCATACTTTTTTGAATGAGAAAAAAAATATGCAATTTACTTCTGGTAATTTTTAAAAAATTAACAAGTTTATTTTTTGAAAGATAAATATGACATTACTAAGTTTAATTCAGGAAATACGTATTTAAAAATTAGCACACTCGAAATCGAATAGTTTTGTTCGCCATGAGAGGAAATTGACAAAAAAACTGTATGCAGTATATGCGCACCTATACCAGTGAAAAATATTCTTAGAGAAAAACGGAACGGGATCTGGTGCTGCGCGGGACGGTGTAGCGCAACACTTGAACCGTCCGATTTTTACTGATTGCATCAAGATTCGTGCTAAAGTATAAAGGCCTTCCTGATTTTCATTTCTGACGGTCGAATCACAAAATTGGCGGTCGATCTGAACCGTCCATTTGTTGTAGCGCGCTACTGCGCTACAGCAGATCCGGGTCCGAGAAAAACAATTGAAGGTGCAACATGTAAATGACAAATGATATAGGGACCACTCTGAAATCGAAGGATAAATGATTTTCTTCCTGAATATCTGTATATATATATATATATATATATATATATATATATATATATATATATATATTTTTTTTTTTTAATACTATCTGTATATTTATTTATTAGTTATTTATTTGACTTGAAGTAGAGGCAGACAGAGCTAACTCCGTGGCAACCAGTCTAACCTAACGGTCTTTCTTCTCTCTCTCTCTCTCTCTCTCTCTCTCTCGCTTCAACTTCTCTTCGTTTTCTCTCTCTTTTCATCTCTAGGTATCATTCTAATCACTTCTGTCTTCTCCATTTTCTAACAGTGCAAGTACCTTTTCCTGCTCTCATGGCTTGTCACGTGAGCAACACATGAGTGTCCTCTCTGTTTTTCCCACTAAATTCCACTCATCAACCTTCATCTTTTCTTTTCTTCAATCCTGTTTTTCTTCATTATTTTGAAGAGTTGTTGAGGCACGGTTCTTTGTGCAATTAGGTACGTACACTTACACTTACAATTTTTATTCTGTGTTCAAATAAAGTTTTACCTTTATTTTTGTTATTTCTCACAGAAGTGCCTTTGTGTAACATGCCCAAAAACCTTGCAGTCTTGCACTGTACAAATATGTCAGTTTCAAGCCTAAGATTATGTTCACAGACTTTAGATCGATTTTTCTTCTATTCAGTTGAAGTTCTATTGTCTGTCACTACTGTATAGTTTTAATCTTTTAGAATTTATTAAGCTGCACATATAAGTCTATTTTGATCAAAACATTACAATTCCCTCCACTCAAAAGTACACTTTTGATCTCTAGGATCTTAGGCAAGCTATGCAGCATAGGAACTTACCGAGCCAGATAACTACTGTTTAAGAGGAAAATTTGCATTGAATTGAAAAACGAAAATTCTCCGCAAACAAAGATCATGTAAGTTTTGAGATAAAGATTGTAGTTTTCTTCTTGAGAAAATATGGTCGTGCACGAGTTAATTACGACCTGTATCATTACGCAAAAAGCTCTTACACAGTTTTGTAAAAAAAATATTCACTCTCCAGGAATCAATTTATTCATATTAAAAGTAAAAGAGTTAAAACAAAAGATCAGAATCGTCCTCAATTACCAATTATCAGTATTATTTACCTTTTTTATATCATTTTTACAGGTTAAGATACATGGAACGACATGTTGATGGTAAAAATCAACTTCTTCACAAAATGAAAGCAAATTGAAGGAATAAGAAAATACCGCTAAAATACAGCTATATTTCTCAGAACCAGTTGTTCTTTATACAATAAGAAAGAAACATCATGCAAGAAGATGCAGAGAAGATTGCTGTCGCCAAGCCTGTGGCATCTCGGCCTTTCTTCAACAACCGACCCATCTCCATTTCTGATTCTTCTGTTGCTATTAAACCAAAGAGCATCAGATTTAGACCCAAACAAAACGAATTTCTCCCTCCTGCCGTGGTATGCTTTTTATAATTACCATTTTTGTTTCTACTGGTATAACTTTTTTTTTTTTTTGCTACTTGGGGATCTTACTGATACCTAATTCTGCACATTTTTCGCTTGCACTTCTACAATTTTAGTTTATATTAAATAAATCCAAACACTGTAAAGGAAACCAATCTCTAAAGGCCATGTTTACAATATCAGCTAAGAAATTCCACAGGGATTTGATTACATTTTTTCAATTGATGTTCGTTACTTAAAATAATGATGTTTTTTGCTTGTTGCAAATGTACATTATTTAGGATGAGGTGTCAGAATCGGTCAGTATTGGTTTTTCTGACAACACTTCATCAAAGGAAGGGTCAAATCCATCAATTTTGTATAGGCCAACACCTAAGCTTGTCGCAAGAAGAAGTGTATCCCTCTTCTCCAATCTGGTATGCAGCAAAACTTAGAAGCTTTATAAAAGAAACAAAATACAAACGGATATGTAATTAGCGCTAATTTAATAAACTAATAAACAGGGAAGTGCCACATCGACTCACCTCCGAACAGCAACAGATCAACCGACATCCTCTCAAAACCTTGAGTTGGATCAGCCAAATTACAACCTCCAAATGCGACCTGCACCAAAGTACATCTCAAATCCAATCTTACCTCCTCCCATCATCGACACGAGCCAAATCGCCGATCCTCCAGGACTTGTGACACAAAACATGGAACAGGAGACGAGCCACCAAACAGCAAACAGCGGATCGGTCGACCGACCGTCATATGATGGGTATAACTGGAGGAAGTATGGACAGAAGCAAGTGAAGGGAAGTGAATATCCCAGGAGTTACTACAAGTGCACTCACCCCAATTGCCCTGTCAAGAAAAAGGTACCACCAATGTTGAAATGCTCATACCTGTCATGGTGGGTCCACTTTGTACTATGTATGATTATCATGGTTGGTACCCTTGTCCCGTAACATTCCTGAAAGGTACCTTGACTGGTACTTGTAGCTCGTCCTGCCAGGGGCGGATTCAGAATTTTTGTCAGGGTGGTTCAAAGTAGTGCATATTTTTAAAAAAAAATTCAAAATTACAAACATATTATTCTTAAAAAAAAATTTAAATACATGATTAATTTCGCCAAAAAAATTTCCAGGGTGGGTCAGCTGACCCACCCTGGCTCTCTTTGGGTCCGCCCCTGCGTCCTGCTGGTTTAACGCAACCATAATGATCTTCGGAAAGTACCAGTACAGGTACATGTAACAGTGCCAGTACCGGTCCCGGTTTGATGATCATTGGCTAGAAGTGGTATCTATTGGTCATGTTTGGTATACGAACAACTCATGTCCAATTGTCACCATTTCAGTATCACTGCTGTAGTTCTACTCTTAGGTACTGTACTAAAATGCCAAATAATTGTGTTGATCAGTCACTGTTCCCACTGGTACATACATCAGTGACCCAGTATTGCTGGGTATTTGGACTTGCAGCTCATGATTTCTACCTTAACAATGAATTAAGACTAATAAAATCAACTGATATGCATATGTTTATGTTAATGTACAGGTGGAAAGAACACTCGACGGACAAATAGCAGAGATAGTTTATAAAGGCGAACACAACCACCCAAAACCACAACCGGCAAAACGGCAACAACAAAATAGCACTACTTCTGGTAACTCCGGTTTTGGGGGAAATGAAATTGGTGTGGGAACTGGGAATGCTTTTGATCAAAGGATAGATGGCCAGGATGAGTTGAGTTTGTCTAGCTTTGGTAGTTGCTATCAGGGACGGGATGGTAATTTCAGCAGTATCTCTGGATTTGGTGGTGTCAGTACCAGTGCTGATTTGGATCGACCTGATTTTAAGAGAAGGTATTTAATAACCCTGCAAATAATTGAAATTCAAATTAATGAACCTGAACTTACGTGTGATACAAATTTTATATCTTCTTTGTTGGTTTATTATTTTTGTTAATATCAGGAGGAAGGATGAGCAAGTAAGTGGTGGAGGTGCGGTTGCGGGAGGTGGCAACGCAGCAACTCCAGTTCAAGCTCCGGTGGAGACAGATGCAGCAGGAGATGGCTTCCACTGGAGAAAATACGGACAGAAAGTTGTCAAAGGGAACCCTTATCCCAGGTACGTTACCTCATACCAGTATACCACCAGTTTTGTACTTTTGTACCAGTCACGACTCACGACTCACGAGTCATGAGTCATGACCAATAAAAGCAAATACAATATAATTTTGTGCAACCAAAACCATATTTGAAAAATATGAAACGAGAAAAATAGTTCAAATCAGATCAAAAAGTTCTCTAGATCGCATAAAATATGGTGATTCTGATATCATTTGTCAGATTTCCTCAAAAATATGGTGACTCTGATCGCATAAAATTCGACACGGACATCTTTTGAGTTCCATCAGAAAAGGACATTCCCTTTTGTTAAATTTATTATCTCATTTTTTGTTTTCAGTTTATATATTTATTTATTTGAGAAATTTTGTTTGTCTGTTTTGAATTTAGGAGCTACTATAGGTGCACAAGCCCGAAATGCAATGTGCGAAAGTATGTAGAGAAGGTGTCAGAGGAGTCGGGATCTTTTGTGACGACATATGAAGGAAGGCACAATCATGAAGCACCTTCTATTACTACTACTAGTAGGAGGACTAGCTCTGCCATCTCTTGAATTCAAATCTGATTGACATTTGTTATTTTAATTAACTTGAGGGATCGATATTGATTAGCACAGTTTTACAGTTTAATTAATTAGTTAATTACTGCCCAAGAAAGTTCTATTAAACAAGAAATAAGTAGGTCAAATGCTAATGCTTGTCATGTTAATTGCTTATATATATATATATAGTACTTCAATTCATGGATGCTTTATTAGCTGCGTGTGTTTTATAAATCCTTTGTTGAAACGACAGTTTAGTAGTTGTTTTCGGAGAAGCAGTTGGGTTTGAAAAATGAAAATGAGCACCGACGTTCAATCCCAAAGAATAAATAAAGGATTTGGGAAATGAAATGCCTCCATCCTTCCTATCATAATCTTAAATGCCATTTGATTTGGCAGCTGATTTCATCTGAGGTCACAGGTCCTGTCATGGAATCACAATCATACATCACATTCAATTCTCTTTTCCACTTCGCCGCCATCAATACCTATCCAACTTTCCCAACAAATATATATTACATTTTTCTGAATATTTATATATATATATATATATATATATATATATAGATCTAAATATTTTACAAAATACTATACATTTTGTTCTACTTTAAAAGGCCCAAAACTCTACGAATGTTGAACTTTGGAAGTTCCTCTAAAAATAAAAATGCAACTCAATAATATTTGAAGTTTATACAAACTGTTTAAGCACCGACACTTCACGAGAGAGAGAAAGTATATTAAAATAAAAACCTGTCTTCATCTTCATCTTATATAATATAATTTATTTAGTGCAATAGGCAGCCTTTGTTTGGACAATTTGAGGAAGAAAGAGACCGTAGGATTTTCATAATATTGAAGGTCAAGGGACCACTACAATTATTGATTCTCTGCTACTAAACTTGTTTCCATTTTATATACGTACCGTTTCAACTAATCTAGAAAATTTGCAAGGCTTCATCTTAGTTTACTAGATGATTGAATATCGAGTAATGTTTCCATTGTGTTTTATAGAAGTGGCAATTGGGCGGATTGGGCGAATTTGGGTCGGATCGGGTCGGGTTGTTTGATTTTTGGTGAAAGTCGGGTCACGGGTCAGGTCGGGTGATGTCGGGTCGAGTCTCGGGTCGACGAGTGTCCACATGTGTCGAGCGAATTTTCAGGTCACGAGTCGGGTCGGGCGAGATCGGGTCGGGTTTCAGACTTTCGGGTCCACATGTGTCGCTTCAGATTGGGTTACGGATCATCTCAGGTCGGGTCAGGTCCGGCATCGAGCCCACGGAGGTCGCTTCTGATCAGGTCACGGGTCGAAGCAGGTCGGGTCGGGTCTCGGGTCTCGGGTCCATAGGTGTCGCTTCAGATCGGGTTGTAGGTCGTGTCAGGTCAGGTTGGGTCTCGGGTCTCTATGTGTCGATTCAGATCGGGTTACGGGTCATCTCAGGTCGGGTCGGATCGTGTTACGGGTCAACCTTTGTCGCGTAAGATCGGGTTATGAGTCGTGTCAGGTCGGGTCGGGTCGGGTCAGGTTACGAGTCAACCGTTGTCGCGTAAGATAGTGTTACGGTTCATGTCAGGTCGGTTCAGGTTAGTTTGACTTTCTAACAAATCGGGTCGGGTCGGGCTAGGGTCAAGTCGGATCGGGTCGGATTCTGCCACCTCTAATGTTTTATGATAAGTTGTTTGGCATATTTTTGAGGTTTGGAATACATATTTAACGAAAGTGATTGAATTTCAAGCCTTCTTACATATATATAGTATATAGTAGTAATCATACTCGTGCACATCAACGGGAGAAAATAATGTACACGAAAAACACCCGCATATTAACCATTGCAATTGCCATGCGTCATGCGTCATGTCGTCATGCATCATGCGTCTTGCGTCATGCGTCTTGCGTCATGCGTCTTGCGTCATACGTCTTATGTCATGCAGCTTGCACCGTCTTGCGTCATGCGACATGCGGCATGCGACTTGCATCGACTTGCGTCATCCGTCATGGGTCATGCGTGTTGCATTGTCATGCGTCTTGCGTCATGCATCATGTGGCTTGCACCTTGTGTCTTGCGTCATGGATCATGGGTCATGCGACTTGGAGCGTGAAGAAAAATAGGATCATGGTGCCAAATTTTTTAAATCTCGGTCATTAATGCAATTCTAATTTTTTAAGGGTCAGAAATGAAAAACATTTTAGAAATGTATGTTGAAGATGCGGAACACTGTTGCATGAGTGCGGGTATCGTATCCGGTACGATACTAGTGCGGTGATACAACGATTTAAAAAAATCAGAGATACATACCTATCACTCTCCCTGCTCCGCGCCTTGTTCTTTAATGTGCGGCTATATATATTAAACTTTAATTAAAAAATCAATATAATATCATTATATTGGTAAATATTTTGTTTTTAGTGAAGTGATAGTAGTGGTAGAGAATAAATATTGGTAAATAACAATATGGACACAAATAACATTGTAGTGTAGTGATAGGAGGTGGGTAGGATAACCGGAAGACCCCAGTTCGATTCTCGTTGAGCTTTAATGATTTTTGCAACAAATAAAACATTGAAGAGATCTTCTGTGGCGGCACCCAGCTGCACCCATCCGTAGCGAGATAAAAAAATTCAGACGTCGGTTGTGCATGCATGTGTGTTGAAGCTCATAATTGGGAAATAGTTCAATGCGCAAACTTGATAGGAGTTTAATGCATTGGTTGATAATATATCCACCCAAAAGACCATTAAATCATGGTTGTTTCAGAATTTAGACATTAAGCTTCTGAATAAGGAGGAGAGATAAGTATAATATTTATATATTATGCTTCATGAAGTATGGCTTCGAGTTTTGGCCGCACTTCAAATTTCAAAATATTAAATCCAAATTATCGATTCTAACGTCCAAAGTGTTATTCATATTAAAATCTCACTATAGACAAAGTTTTATATTTTCTGAATTTTTTTAATATTTTTTAGAGATGCGGAACTTTTTTGATCTAATGATTTATGGACCATTCAATATTATCGATTTTCCA